>JABUQX010027185.1:12500-20000 GCA_015478945.1 Trachelipus rathkii | reverse complement strand
CCGTGGAGCATTTTTTGGCCCAGCGTTAAGATTTTGGCTTACCCTCATTTATGGGTCTTCCATGGGTCATTTTGAACTCCATACGAATTTTTGGCTACCCTTTGTCTTCCATGGCGGTCAATTTTTAGCCCACAGTATTGTTTGCCCTATCCCTTTTGGGTCTTCAGTGGGTCAATTTGATACCCCACTACCTAATTTTCTGAATCCAACCTTTGGTATTCCATGTAGTATGGTCAATTTTGGCCCCAGGTAATTCTTACTGTCCTAGGGGCTTAGCCCTGATTTTTTTGATGTCTTTAAGCCTATTGTTAGTTGACATGCATATTATTCGGTCTAAACCTTGCCATATACATGGTCATTTTTGGCCCAACGGTAATTGATTGGGTAATCCTTCCTTTAGGGACATAGCCCTGATTTTGTTGATCTGTCTTCCTTGTTTGAACCATGATATTTCAGCCTTGAACCTGCCATATACCATGGGTCAAATTTGACCCACGGTAGGGTAATTTTTATCCTTCCTTTAGGGACTAGCCCTTTTTTGATGTCTTAACCTGTTTGACCATGATAATTTCGCTTTTGACCTTGCCATATACCCTATGGGTCAGATTTTTGACCCACCTAACTTGGATGGCTTTGATAGTTTCCGCAACCACCGTAAGAAAGTAATCCTAGTTGAACTGTGTCTAATATAGTGGTTTTACTATGAGATTAGATGAGTGCCAGGTGAGTGCCAAGTGAGAGTCCAAGAGTGCATGAGCTGCCAAGTGCTATAAAGGGGCCAGATGAGTGCCAATGGATGAGTCCCACATTAGTGCCAAGTGAGTAGCCACATAGTGCCAAACTGAGTAGCCACTTTTTTCAAGCCTATTCTAGCCTCCCTGTGGCTAGAATAGCCCTAATATGAGTAGTGTAATCTCCCCTAGGTGTATAACGTAATGAGGATTCATTGGTGTATATTACAAGACCTGGCTGTAGGGATGGCTTCCTTACTAATTGAGTATGATCTTTTTCTATACACTTATCACACTATTGAACATTATAAGCGCTTCACTAACTCATAGAGCTACTTACATTAAAACCATATTACACTTACACGTCACACCCACACCGCAGATGCACTTACACCTGTACACTCACACCCACTTCGATATTTGATGCCTTCAACATTAATGCTCAGCATTGATCTTCAGCATAAATGCACTCAGCATGAAGCCTACACTACTTGGTGCTTCCTTCAATAAAATGCACCAGCATTGATGCGCTCAACTGGTGAAGGTTCATCTTTGATGACGTCATCTTTATGCGTCATCTTTGAGACATCTATATGATGATCATCTTTGATGAATCATTCTTTGTGGCGGCATTCTCTACCCAGCATCGTATACTAAGAACAGAGTTAATATTAATGTCTAAGCCTATGTGATAAGTGAATCACCTGGAGTCAGCATGATCTATCCGCGGTTGAAGTTCCCACGAAATCGTGCCCCGGGTGTCGACACACCGTGCCGAGGTTCCCGCCCGCCGCGTGCGCCCGCAGTGAGCCGATGTCTCCTCACATAGCCGCCGGGTGCCCATCCTCCGGCGCATATTTTCGCGTGACCCGCCCGGCCGCCGTGTGCGCCGCATAGGCACAATATTCCCGCCGAATGAAATATATATTACAGTAAGTCATTCATTTTTTAATTTCTACTTAAAACCATTTCAAGAATTTCTTTTCCAAATTACTAGGAGTCATTCAATTTTATATATTTCATACTTTTAAACATTTTTATTAAAAACATTTTCGCGAAACCTAAAACTGTAACTCATTTACAGACATACTTTTAATTTTACTTACTTTTATTTAATTTATAAATTTTAAAAATTGTATGTAAGAAGGAAAAAGCCAGAGGTGTCTGATATAAAAATCATTTTATTTTCATTACAACTGCTACCGCAAATTTTAATAAACATAACGACTTAAACCTTAAAAGCAGTAAATCCTAAAATCAATTAGAGGTTGATACCTTAAAACACCAAGGGTGGTTAATTAGTATGCTTTTTGTTTTATGCTTTACTGCTTTAGATCATGGCTTTTCAAATTTATAAAACTCATGTTATTTTAGAAAGAAATGGTGCAAATAAATTACTCCGCCAACTTTTCCATTATAGATTAAGAGCATTATATTACCTTAAAGCAGTAAATCAGTAAATTAGAAAATCAAATGTGACCTTTAAGCAACATAGGCTTAGTATGCTTTTGTTTTACTGCTTAACTGCTTTAACTCATGTTTTACTGCTTTATACTACATATGTTTTACTGCGTTTAACTCAGATATTTATAACTTACATACCTAAAGCGAGTAAATCAGTTAAATCAATAGAATCTATGTGAGGCCTAAACCAAGGGGGATAGTATGCTTTGTTTTACTGTTTTACTGCTTAATAGGCTTCTGCTTTACTGCTTAACTTTCTGCCTTTACTGCTTTAACTTTTGCTTTACTGTTAACTTTCTGCTTTACTGTTTTAACTTTCTGCTTTACCTGTTTATAAACTTCTGCTTAACTGTCTTTTAACTCTTAATGTTATAGATTATGTTCCTTTTATTTTGCCTATAATTACGTATTTATTGTTATTCTTTTTATTCTTTTGATTTTATTTATTATTTTCTATTTGATTATTATTTATTTTTGTTTTAATACTTTTTATGTTTTTATTCTTTTTATTCTTTTTATTTTATTTTTATTAACTTTTATTTATTAATTTATTTTATTTTAGTTATTTTTATTATTTATATTAGTGTTATTTACTTCATGCCTTTGTATTATTATTTTATAAGAAAACACACATACACATCCGCACACACACACACACACACACAACACACACACACCACACACTTACACTTATACACACATTCACTATGACACTTGACCCACATCCTATTAGCAGCTTACATTTACCCATATGACTTCACCATATACAATTTTACAACTACTATACACACACACACACCACACACAGATTTACTTACCCACAGATTTACTTACACTCACACAGAGTATTACTTACACCACACACACACAACAGATTTAACTACACCAGATTTACTTACAATCACACAGATTTACTTACACTCACACCACAGATTTACTTACACACACACACACACACAGATTTATTACACACACAGATTTACTTACACACACAGATTTACTTTACACTTCACACACAGATTTACTTACCCACACACACAACACACACCCCACACACACACACATCGCACACTCACTTTTACCACACCCACACACACGCACACTCACTTACAAATATAACGATATAATTTATTAAAAACGATTTTATGTTTTAAATTTGAACACGTACATTTATACTGACTCATTAAAATGATAACTTAAAGAATTATTTTGAAACTTACTGAAAAGAACTACTAATAATGTAAATCAAGCATTATCTTTGAACAAAAGAATTTATTATTAATCTGTTATTACTTTGTTTATAAATTTTATAACTAAATCAAGTTAGTTAAAATATATTTTAGTAACCAAATTTTATTATATGAATTTAATTAAAACATATATTTTACGTAACCTTTAAAGGCAGATAAATCAGAAAATGCAGTAAAGGTCAGCCGCCTAGCACCCTCTAACCAAGCTATGCCACGTTTTGTTCCTATTGACTTATGCTTTACATCATCTTTAGCCATGTAATAAGTATAAAAAATAACAAAAGGTGGAAAGTTATTATTCAGGAACATTAAACATGTATATTTTATTAAAATCAAATCAAGTTTGATTTAAAAAAAAAAAATTATTCCCTTCCAGTTTTATATTCGCTCACTAACCTAAAATTTCAAAAATTTGATAGTTTTTGAAATAATTTGGATTTCTTTATTATTATCTATTGTACATTGACAACCCAACACGAGAAAACACAACAGCCCCCACTCGTTACAGATACGAAACTGGCCTCTCTCTGGGAGACGGATTCTGAGTATAAATTTTTTTTAAAAAAAAACTAGCTTTAGCCACTAATATTGAGGATAATCCTTTTTGTACCCGGGGCGATTTAGGCCTAATACCAGGTACAAAATTATATTCAAACTGACCCTTTTTCGCTTAAAATGGTGATACAAAAAAGGGCTTTCCTAAATTTAGGCCTAAAATTTGGCCTAACGTAGCTTATTGCCACCACATTTTAGCAGAAATAAGGTCTAGTTTGAAATATATTTTGACCCTGAAATTAGGCCTAAATCGCCCCGCGGGTACAAAAGGACTATCCTAAATTTAGGGCTAAGGTAGTTATTTCAACCCATTTTACAGAGAGAGGTCAGTTTCGTACCTGTAAGGAGTGCGGGTTGTTGTGTGTTCTCGTGTGGAGATTGTCAGATGTACATAGATATAATAAAGAAAATCCGAATTACTTATTTAAAAAGCTTTATGAAATATTTTTAGTTAACATCGACGGGTAAATAATATAAATGTAAGTGAATATTGTTATTTTAAATAAAAACTTATAAAAGATTTTAATAAAAAATGTTAACTTAGGCACGAGAAGAACTTATTTTGTTATTCTTTATATATTATTACATCGCTAAAGTGATGATAAAGGCATAAGTCAACTAGAACAAACGTGGCATACTAGTGGGTGATTAAGAGGATAGGTGCTAGGGCGACAGTTAACTATTTGGCTGATTTTATTTGCTTGTAAGGGTAGCGATAAAATATATGTACTTTTAAAAAAATTTTCATTAAAAAATTTTACTAAAAGTTATTGTAAACTTGTAGTTTATGTAAAAGTCTTATAAACAAAAAGTTCTAACAGTTAATAATATTCTTTGTTCAAAGATAATGATTGATTTATTATAGAGTTTAAGAAACTTTCGCACCATATTTTAGTATATTAGGATGAGTAATATAAATTGTACGTGTGAGTCTTAATTGATAGACGATTTAATCATCGCTTTAATTAAATTATATTACGGTTACATAGAGTGTAAGTGCCAAAGTGAGCATGCAAGCGGTGGTTGGGTGTGATAAGTGACGTGTGCGTGTGTGTTGTGGTGTGGCGTGTGTGTGTGTGTGATGATATGCGTACTGTGTGTTTGTGTAGTGTGTGGTGTTAGAGTGTTAAGATAATCTGTGTTAGGATGTAAGTAAATCTGTGGTGATAAGTAAATCATTGTGTGCAAATAGTAGTAAATCTGTGAGTGGTGCTCGTAGTCGTATAGCTTAGTAATCCTGTGGACTAATGTGAGTGTAAGTAAATCGCTGTGTTGAAGTGTAAGCTAAAAGATCTGTGTCGGTAAGTAAATCTGGTGGTGTGTGTGGTGGAGAGTAAATCTGTTAGGGTGCAGTGTGCTATGATGAAATTACTGTATAGTATGAAATCCACTCCTTGGTGTTGTGGGCACTCTCAGAAGTATATGAAGACGACTGCCGTGTATAAGGTAATTGTAGACGCTTATGGGTAAATGAAGTGCCATTAGTGCGATTTGGGTAAAAGTGTCATACTGAAATGTGTGGTATAAGTTAAGTGTGTGAACTAACATAATTTTAACAAGTTTTATACGATGACCGCATGCACGGGCCACGAAATGTGTTGTGGTGAAAAGAGTTGTGTGTGTGTGTATGTGAGTTCTCGTTGTGAGTGTGATGTGTGTATAGGTCCGTTTGTCCTTGTCATGTGTATTGCTGTGTATTATCAAGTAATAATAACAAATATAAGGCTATAGAGATAAACACTAAGTAGTAATATATAGAAAATAATAAAAATAAAATAAAAATAAAAGTAAAGTAACAAAAATAAAAAAAAAACAAGAAGAATTTATTTCGTAAAATAAAAAGTATTAAAACAAATAAGAAAATAATAATAAAAGTAAATAATAAAAATAAAATAAAAAAGATATAAAGAAAAAAAAAGACATTAAAAAGTATATAAAACACAAAAATAAAAGAAAACATATGTTAATAAATATATGATGAAAATAAAACAAGTTAAAGCAGAAAGTTAAAACAATAAAGCAGAAAGTGAGTTAAAACTTGACATTTGAAACTTGAATCTGTAACTTAGACATTTAAAACTCTGACAATTAGAAACTTAAGCATTTGTAAAGCAGAAAAGTAAAGCAGTAAAACAGTAAAACAACAAAAGCATAACTAATAGTCCTCTCACCTTGTGTTAGGTCACACTCATTGATACTGATTTACTGCATTAAGGTAACGTCGTAAATGTTATAAAATATATGACGTGTTAATAGCGCACGCGTAAAACGACATTATGAGTTAAAGCAGTAAAACATGAGTTAAAGCAGTTTAAAGCAGTAAAACAAAAAGCATTACTACTACTATGATTGAGCTTAGGTCACACCTCTATCTGAATTTACTGATTTGATGCTTTAAATTAGGTATTAATGTTAATAAATATATGGAGTTAAAGCAAGTAAAACATACATGAGATTTCAAGCGACTAAAACAATGAGTTAAAGCAGATAGAAACATACCTTAAAGCAGTAAGCAGTAAAACAAAAAAAGCATACCTAATACCCCCTTCTGTGTTTAACGGTCACACCTCTATTGAATTACTTGACTTATATATGACTTTTGTGTATATGTAAAGTTATTCTTTTTAATAAAATTCTCGATTCCGACAGTTTATGGCTGTAGTAATATATATTAATATATATACATGGATTTATATCAGACACTTGTCTATTAACATTTTATCTGCCTTATAGCAAGATATTTAAAAATTATATAATTAAAAAGTATAAGTAAAAATAAAAAAAACATGTCTGTAATGAGTTACAGTTTTAGGTTCGCGAAAAAGTTTTTAATATAAAAATGTGTAAGTATGAAATAAAAATGAATGACTCATAGATATATTATGAAAAGGTTAAAGTTTGAAATGTAATTTAAGTATTAATAAAAATGCATTTTAACTATATAAAAAGAAATATAGTGAGTTTCAATCGGGCGGAGAATATTGTTGACCTAGCGTGTTGCTGCACGCGCCAGGACTGGAGTATCTGGCTTGGAATTATTATTTGTCGCGCTACTCAGGGCGCACGCGGCGGTAGGGCGGGTACGCGGAAAAATTGCGGCTGCGGCGCCTGTCTATCGCTCTCGTGGTGTTTTCTGGGCCTGTTGGAAACGCGGGCGGGTCCCACCTGCGGGTGTGCGGTTTTAGTTCGTGTGATCACGCGGAGAGATCATGGCTGCGTTCACAGTAGTGATTCAGTCTATGTTATTTAATCATAGGTTTATATTATAATTTATTATCTCGTTGTCTATCGATATTGTGGGGTAGAGTTATTGTATTATTAGAGATGAGCTCTCAATATTACAATAGATGATTTCATCAAAAAGATGAATCATTCAAAATTTATAGTTATATCTTCACTATAATAAGTTTATGACTCACTCACGGCCATCTCTCACAATTGAATTGATACGTACACTAAATATAGTATGAATATACATTCAAATTTGAAGCATTCAATGT
>JABUQX010027185.1:0-7500 GCA_015478945.1 Trachelipus rathkii | reverse complement strand
GAGAATCAGATTATTGGACTCACTTTGATGACGTCATCTTTTGGCGGTTCATCTTAAAGGTGCCTATCTTGATGACTCACTCAGATGTATTGATGGTTCAGCTTTGACGGTTCAACTTTGATGGTTCCCAATCATATTTATAAAATAATAATAACATGATTCTCGATTTTGTCTATACTGGAATTACCTTTTGACCTGGTATTAGGCTAAAATCAGCCTGGGATACAAAAGGCTTGATCCTTAAAATTTAGGCCTAAATTTAGCCTAAATAGTTATTTCACCACATTTTACAGAAAGAGCGTCATATTGAAAATATATTATTGACCTCTGGTATTAGCCTAAATCGCCCGGGGGGTACAAAAGGCCTTATCTAATTTAGGCCTAAAAGTGTTGATTTCCAACACATTTTACAGAACGAGGTCAGTTTCGCATTTGTAAGGAGTGCGCGCTGTTGTGTTTTCCGTGCTGGTTGTCAACTGTACATAGAATAATAATAAAGAAAATCCAAATATTTTAAAAACTTTGAAAATATTTTTATTTACAATTGAGCGAATAATATAAATGTAGTGAATAATTGTTATTTTAAATAAAAACTGAATGATTTTAATAAAATACATGTTATGTTACAGAGAAGAACTTATTTTGTTATTTTATACTTATTACATGGCTAAGATGATGTTAAAGCGAGCTAAGTCAAAGAACAAAACTAGCAAGCTTGGGTTGTAGAGGGCTTGCTAGGGCTGCTTACTGATTTGCTGATTTATTGCTTTAGGTACGTAAAATATATGTTTTCACTAAAATTTTTAGTAAAAATCATTTAAATAAATAGTTATAAAATTATAAACAAAAAGTATTAAACAGTTAATAATAAATTTCTTTGTTCAAAGATTTAGTGATTTAATTATAGAAGGTTTTAGAAAACTTTATAGTAATTTTAGTTTTTTGTTTTTTTTTTTTTTAAATAAATTCACACCTCAGGCATAGCCCAATTCAGGATGGACACTCTAGGTAATTCTACCTAAGATCCGAACTAGATTCAACCCGCGCCGTTGCCATGGCGACTCAGGTCGCTCTACCTTTTTGTGCCACGTAGCGGTGTATAATTGAAGCAGTAATATTCAAAGTTACGCTGTTTAATAAAACAAAAGGTGTTTTAATAAATTATACGTTATGTGATTAAGTGAGTGTGCGTGGTGCGCTTGAATTGTGGTGTGTGCTGTGTGTGTGTGTGTGTGATAAATAAAATTACAATAGGCATGAAGTAGATAACACTAAGTATAATAATAAAAATAATAAATAAATAATATAATAAAATAAAATAATAAAAAATAAAATTATAAAAAATAAAAATAAAAATAATAAAAAATAATAAAAATAAATAAAAATATTAAACAAAAAAAACATAATGTTAATAATATATGAGTTAAAGCAGTAAAGCATATGAGTATAGCAGTAAAACATATGATTAAAGCAGTAAAGCAGCTAAAACAAAAAGCATACTAATCCCTCTGTTGCTAGGTAACACCCTATTGATTTACTGTTTTACTGCTTTAGGTAGTAATGTAATAAATATACTGAGGTTAAAGCAGCTAAACATATGACGTTAAACAGTTAAAGCAGATAAAACAAAAACCCTACTAATCCGTTGTTGGCTAGAGTAACACCTCGTCATTGATTTACTGATTACTGCGTTAAGCGTAGTAAGTTAATAAATATTGGTTAAAGCAGTAAAACATATGAGTTCAAACAGTAAGCAGTTAAAACAAAAGCATTACTAATCCCTTTGTGCTAGTAACACCTCTACTTGAATTTACTGTTTACTCTTTAAGGTATTGTAATTGTTTAATAAATATATGAGTTAAAGCAGTAAAACAATGAGTTAAAGCAGTAAAGATAAAACAAAAGCATACTAAACCCTTGTTGCTAGGTAACAGCTCTATTGATTTACTGATATTGCTTTGTTAATGTTATAAAAATATATCCCATTAAAGCAGTAAAAACATATGAGTTAAGCAGTAAAGCAGTAAAACAAAAAGCGTACTAATCCCTTTGTTGCTAGGTAACACTCTATTGATTTACTGTTTTACTGATTTAAGGTCTGTAATGTATATTTATTTTTAATAAAATTTTACGTTTTTACTAAAAAAATAAAATGATTATATATCAGTCACTCTGGCTTTTCTTCTTACACTACATTATTTTTAAAAATTTAGAAATAAAAAGTATAGTAAAAAAAATATTAAAAAGAAAAATAGATGTTAATAAATATTAATGAGTTAAAGCAGTAAAGGCATATGAGTGTAAGCAGCAAAGCAGTAAAAGTAAAAGCCTTATATCCCTCTGATCGCTAGGCATTTGAAGTTATTTGATTACTGTTTTACTAGCTTTAAGCGTCTGTAAAGTATATTTGTTTTTAATAAATAATAAATGTTTAGGATGAAATAAAAATGATTAGATTCATAGTGTATACTATAATATATATATATATATAGTATAATATATATATATATAGTATATATATATATAATATGATATATATATAATATAATATAATATATATATAATATATAATGATATTATATATATATAATATATAAATATATATATAATATAATATATACTATATATATATATATATATATATATATATATATAATTATACTATATAAAAATAATATATATATGTATTATATATATATTATATATAGTATATATTATATATATAATTATTAATATATAAAATTATATATATTATATATATATATATATATATATATATTCCTTCGCACGGGATATTTGCGCATCTGGGGCACACGCAGCGGGCGAGAACGCGGAAAAAATTGCGCCTGCGGGTACGCGGCGGTGCGGGAACGCGGCGGACGCACCTGCGCGGCTTGCGTGTTGGGCTGTCTTTCGAACGGAGCGCATTGCTGCCCTGTGTCCTCGCTTGACCTAGGGGAAGGCACATCAATATTAGTCTGTTCTAGTAACAGTAGGGTAGAAAAGGCTAGAAAATACTAACTCCTAGTAGAGGATCCTTAGCAACTATATAATATAACACCATAATCGATCCTCATACCGCTATAACATAGGGGTAAACACTACAATATTAGGGCTATTCTTGGCTCAGGGAATTGGCACCATCAAAGCTGAACCATCAATAAATCGAGTCATCAAAGTGTTTTGAAACCATCAAGTATAGGTGGTATTCATAAGATGACTTCTCAACAAAAGTACGTAAGAACATCATCCAATATATTTGTATCAAAGATACTCATCACAGATGAGTATCAAAGAGAACCATCAAAGACTGAGATATCACAGATAGGCATCAAAATTGAGCCATCAAATTGAGGCATCAAAATATCGAGTGTGGGAGTGTAAGTGATAGTTACCGTGTGTAAGTGCTTATCGGCTAGTGCTAAGTGTCTATGCGAGTAAGTGCGCTATAAGTGACATATGTGTGTATGTGTCAGTGGTGTGTGCATGTGTGTATTCAGTGTGAGTGTAAGTGTCTAGTTTGGTTGTATGTGTATATGTGTAGATGTAAGTGTGTGTCAATATAAAAGTATGTGTAGATGTATGTGTGTATATTTGCTCAAAATATGTGTCTGTGTATGTGTGTGTGTTCGTGTATTCATTATATATTATATATAATATATATATATATATATATAATATATAATATATATATATAATATATATATATATATAATATAATATAATATATAATCAGAATATCATAATATATATATATTATATATTATATATAATCATATATATATTATATATATATAATTATATATAATCTATTTTTTAGAAAAAGACTAACTCATATAGGGAAGCACTAGACAACTTGTAAATTCACCAATCATTCCTAATACCTTACTAACATAGGGGTGACAACACCCATAATTAGAGCTATTCTAGGCTCGGTAAGAGGCTCATAAAAGGCTAGAATAAAAAGTAGTCACTCAGCTGGCATTACTGTGGCACTCAGTTGGCCTATGTGGCACTCATTTTGGCACCGCATTGCACATCACTTGCACTCATTGGGCACTCATGTGGCCTCACTTTGCACACGTGGCACTCACATCTATATCATAGAACACTAAAAACACTCCTATATAACTCCTAACGGTAATGGAACCTAATCAAAGTTGAACCATCAATACATTACTGAGTCATTCAAGATAGGCACCTCTCATAAGATGAACCGCCAGTTGTTCCCCTATCCGATAAATCTAGCTTCCCTGTCTCACAAAAGCTAAAACATCAAATTCTCCCATTTCCTCAAAGTTGAGCCATCAAAAGTTGAGCCATCAAAGAGAACCATCCAAGATAGGCACCACAACTGACACCAAACCAATATATATGCATCAAAGTTGAGGCATCATGCGGGTGTGCGGGTGTGTATGTGTGCTCTAATTGAACCGCAGGCCATCAAAATATCGAGGTGTGTGTGCGTGAGTGAGTGTGAAGTTTTATAAGTAGTCCAACCGTGCATCGCCAATATAATATATATATATATAAATATATATGTACTATCATATATACTATATATAATATAATATATAAATATAAATATATATTAATATATATATATACTAATACTATATATATATATACTATAGTATATATATATATATATACTATGAGTATACATAGTCACTATACTATAATTACGTAGTCCCACGTTAGTGTGTTTATGGTGAGTGGTTTGTGTGTGTGTGTGGTATGTGGTGTGTGTGTGTGCTGTGTGCTGTGTGTTGTGGGTGTAGGGGTCCGATGCGACCGCGGATGTAAAATAAGTTAGACAGGATCCATACAGTCAGGTACCGACATTGACATCTCATGTTAGCACAGTAACCTACCCAAAGCAAGATGGCAGGTATCTGGATGTGCTCAAAGATAATCTCTACTAAGACCTCCACTGACCTTTAAGAATTGGTCAATTTCAGCCCGAGCTCAAGATAATCCCTACTAAGGCTATCCTCCACTTAACTTTAGACTGGAAAAATTCACCCCTTGATTCCGTTTCAAGCACATTCTAACATTGGATATCAATATCAAGTAATAAATAACAATAGTATAACAAAAACAATATAACTACCGACGGTATAAGTAGGAGGAGCTACAAGGCAATAAAAGAAAAAGGCCAAAATAAGTCAAGGCCAAAAAAGATCAAAGGCCAAAAAGTGATATTAGGTGAAAATTTGTTTTCTCAAAAAAATTTGGGTTGCCAAATAAATTGGTGTGATTGCCCATAATATTTATGGTGTGGTATGTGAGGAATGGGTAAAAAGGTCATAGTGGGTGGTCCTGAATGGGGTAAAAGAGGACACGACCAATATGTGATTGCTACTACTTCAAAGCTAAGTTCGCCGACTGCTTGAACAAATACTAAGGTGAATCCCTTGCCTTATGTACACAATATTCAAAGTCTAAAAAGGTTATCTACTTATTTAATGATATGTTAATTATTATTATTTATTATTATTATTATAATTATTAATTATTATTATTATTTTTATAGGATATATTATATTATATATTAAATTATTGATTATTATTATTATTATTATATGATGATGAATTTGCGATTATTTATACTTATAATAGTTGAATTATTATATTATTATATTATTATTATTATTATTTATTATTATTATTATAGTATATTTATTATTATTATTTTATTATTATTATTGATTAGATATTATATTATATTAACTATAATTATATATTATTATTAAATTATATTAACCTTTCAATTATTTTTTCTTATTAGCATATATGTGGTTCATCTAATTTAATTAATTATACCTATTATAACATTGTAAATGCAACGCCCTAAGAAATATTATTTAATACCATGTATCTCATTAACAATAATAAATAATATTTTTAAGAAAATAATAAAAATAAATATTATTTATTATTTTTTTTTATTTATATTATCATATCATCCAAATTATATGATCTAATACTATTAATTATATTACCTATATTATTGATTTATAACGATAACGTGATTTATGTTGCTTTTTCAAAGCCATCCTAATGATATTTCTTCATACAGCATACGAAAAGTTATCTTTAGTATTTACTTGGAATACAATAATAAGCTACACTCATTGATGTGAAAAGCCACACGGTAAAGCCTTCAGCGCCTACACTTCGGTATCTTCAAAGGCAATAGTTTTATTTTTTTATATATTCAAAAATTTTTGATAATATAAATATTGTTTAAGACCTTAAGAGCTTTCAATTAAAAGAATTAATAATTTTAGCAAGTCTGGGAATAAGATAACACTACCGTTGACTTTTTTGCCTTATTTAAAAGTATATTTACAAAAATTTGACATTTATGCTGTATTTTTATATGTGTGTGCCATTACTCGGTTTATGTTTCCTAAGAGCATTAATGATTATCGCGAGGTCACAATGTACAATAAGAAATCTTTCTTGCATTATGATATATATGATAGAAAGACATACTATTATGCGTTAGCGGAGATAATTGTATTACGTGACTCCTCCACCTTCTCTTTCATATACTAAATATGTTGAAATAGCGTAATTTACCAGGAAACAAGGAGTCGGAGACGATCTCTCAGGAAACTGATGCTGACGAACCATTCTCATCATGCTATGTGATAGATAATGTGCTGATTGCTGTAATTCCATCCGCACTCCGTTACAAATCCACGTATTCAGAAAGCATGAAATACGATACACAACTTACTACATACTCACCATCCTCTGCAAAAGTCCCTCCCTCATCTCGAGCCCATAGAAGCACAATCGGAAGCTCAGTTTCAATAGGATTATCAGTAATATACTCTAAGATGAAGTGTCTCTCCACTTCTTTTTCTATTAATCATGCTCCTTTATAAAATTATAACACTTATAAATGCTATAAATTACTTCCCTCTATCCTTTTCTAGACGAAATTTCCTGCTTCATAATTAAGCATAACATTAAATCAAGCCATTAAAACTGAGCTCGGCTTCTAACATACTCAGTGAAAAAAATAGCGCTTTTCGGATACGTTGCAAGTACAGACGTAGAGTAACGTTGTAGTACAAATATTCCAAATTTAATGAAAGGGATGTAACGCGAACACCCACTCTATAAATTGGAACACAACGTAATACCTCGTCTCACTAAATGCCAGAATGATCGCAGCACTAAGTAAAGCCGATAAATTTACAACATTTAAGGCAACAAGAACAATCTCAAAAATCATGATAACAGCATGAAAGAAAAAATTATATAAATAAAAGAAATGAAATTTTTAATTGAAAATTAGCGCCCGGGAAAATCATTGCTCTATAACACGTAATCTAATAAATCTTATCATTACAAATAAAAAACAAAAATATTATGAAATGTCCAATTTTTTAAAACATTTTTTTAACTACTTTTATGAACAACAAAAATCAACGTAGGTTAACTTTTCTAACTCTTAAAATATCATTTCTCATCTCTCGCTGT
>JABUQX010027184.1:15000-64080 GCA_015478945.1 Trachelipus rathkii | reverse complement strand
AATATATATAATATATATGTAATGTATATATATAATAATATATTATTCTATACTATATAATAATATATATATTAGATTATATAGTTAATATATATAATAAATATAATAAAATATATATATAATATATTAATATATATATATATAATATATATATATATGTATGTATATATATATATATAAATATATATTATATATAATATATATATATATAATATATTATACTATATATAATATATATATATATATATATATATATATTTTTTTTTTTTTTTATTTTTTTTTTTTTTTTCTTAACTCGCTAACTTTTTTGTAAGCATTTGTAGCATATAGATTTTTGTATAGATAATATTAGGTGGATACTATATTATAATATTTACGTTATATATAAATTTTTATTTATTATATATTTTATTTATTTTTGGCCAATAATGCTTAATTATCAATCTCTGCCATTTAATAATTTTCCTTCGACATTATAATTAATAGGTATATGCCAGTACTCTACTCCGTCATGTGTTAGAATATATATAACAATACCCAGATGATGGACTGCTAATCTTGTGAGCACATGGTGGTCCTAGTTACATTAGGACTCCGTAAATATATAACTGATATATAAGATAAGTATAGTATTATTTATAAATATTATTTTATGTTTATATATCCTTATTATAAAAATATAAATATAATATTAAATAATGAGTAAATAAAGTTAATAATATATTATAATATATATATATATATATATAATTAGAATAATTACATATATAATTTTAATTTAATGTAATTTAAATATAATCATGATAAATATTATATATATATATTAGATAACTTGTAAATAATATATGCTTTAGTGAATAAATCATACCTCAGATAGTTAAATTTACTTACTTCCTTTATCATAGTAATAATTCGATTAATAAATGCTATATATGTTATATTAAATAAATAAAATATCACAAATAGTTTTATATACTCCTGGTTTATTTAATTATTTAAATAAATGTTTTAACCTACTATTTAATAACTTATCTCTCGCTTCCTCGCAGCATTATCGCTGATAGAGTATAGAGTGGTACACTTGACATTCGAGAATACAGCAGCCACATACCGCACCGTCACCTACCTTACACAACAAAGAGTATATTATCCACATGACTGATCATGAGATTTCGAGAGTTGTCTCTGAGAATTAAATTGGTCAGGTTTCATTTGATCACGTGTTTAAATCTAAGTTATATATGAGAATTTAGTATGTTACAATGGACCCGATGTTTATCCTGATTGTAAATTTAGGAAGCAGAATATGAATAGCTAAGTGTGTGTTGTTCTCATTTATAATTTAGAATCTCTTGTGTTTTGCTAAAATAATTGCAAGTATTGGGTTAGCTATGCCCGGCAATATTAAGAGCTTAGGTCGAGGTATATGATGTGTGTAAAATAGTTCTCTCAGACTAGAGTGCTTGATAGCTCATTGCTTCTTATATTTCACCCGAGCTCGTGCTGAGCGCTGCGGATAATATCAAAGATATGAGTCAAGTCTTGAGCTGGATTTCTTTGAGCAAATTATTGTAAATTAACAAGCCTTTATTGTCCTTACTATTATACAACATCATTACTCAGAATTTATCCAACTCCTCACTAATGTGTGTGGAATATGTATTATAGATAAATAACAACTAGACTGTGTTCATTTGATGGTGGTGTTCGCATGTTGATTCAAGATCTTTTGTCTCTTACAGAAGTAGTTGCCATGCCGCATGCCCGTATGTCTCTCACTGCTGGTCAGCATTGAATGGATATATGAGAGAGACGGAGTAGCTTGTTATTGCTTGAGGCACTTGATATATTTGTGAGTGTTTAATTGCTGTTGGACAGAAATGAAATGTGCATAGTGCCTGTCCATCTATAAAGTAGTTATTTCATCTCTTTCCAACTATCGTGTCTTGTGTGTGTGGATGATGTGAATATTGTGATCGGTTAACTGCTCTGTGAGTTGTCATACATAACTTATAGTATTCTGGTAAGCGTCTGTGTGTTATACTTGTGTAATATGTCTATTGGTGGGTGGAGATGCCAGTTGACAGCCCCGTGTGTAGTATAAGTTGACTACGAAGCAAGAATAAATCTTTGTTTGTATATAGGTGGTGGATAAATACTAAGCTTCGTGACGAGCTTATTTGCTTTTTAGGTCATTTTTCCTTTCCTTAAACAGGTTGCATTTCGGTGTTTCTCATATTTTGAAATGTTTTACTCCTTGAGATTCTTCATTTCGCAAGAAAAGGAATTTGAATATTGTGTTAGATGAGTGAAGGTGATATCCGCCTTGATCTAAATGTTACCCTCAATTAATTTTGGGTAATTTTTAATTGGTCGGGTACGGCTTATATTAGTTATTTTTGATGTTAAGATTATGTATGTAGTGTGTATGTAGTTGTATGTGTGTGTGTTTGTTGTGTAGTGTTGATGTGTTATTAGGTTGTGATGATAGGTGTTGATAGTATGTGTTGATGTGAGTGTGTGTATGTAATGTGATAGTTTATTGATACCAGTATGAGCGGTCCGTAGTTGATATTGTGTATTGATGATATTATTTTATTTTGGAGCATGAAGCGTGACATGCTGTTGATACTCAATTAGTCCAATGTTTGACCTTATTGTGCTTGATGTATTATTCATGTGTTCAGATTATCCGATAGCAGTGCTCCATTAGATTCTGGGGTGATATTGCCAATTTTATATTGACCCTATTGAGTGACGTGTCAAAGATGAAATAGAGCAGGCCTGCACGAACTATATATATACAAAGTAATATATAATATTGTATAAATCTGTTCTAAATATTAATGTGTAGCTTATATAATAATACGGTAACTATTATATATATCTAATTTTATATGAATTTAATGAAAATGAGTATATATTATGATTAATAACATAAATATGTTTCTAGTTTATAACTCGTAAGTTTATGAGCACATCAATATTATTAATAAAGTGTATTATATTAATTCTCCTATAATAAAAATTATGTTACATGTTATTTAAATATAATGATATATTAAATCTTATATATAATATTTTTAATAGATTTAATAAGTTATAGATTATTATAATTATTTATATTCTAAATAATTATTTAATACCCTATAATAAATCTAAATATAAATATATTTATAAAATTCATAAAATTACTTTATTGTCATTTAATTAAATTAAAATTGTTGAAATTATACAAAATTATTTAATACTATTACTCAACATTATTGGAATGCTTATTAATATATTATATATTAATGTATTAGAAATTTAATATTATTATTAATTAAATATTATATATAGTATTAAATTTAATATCTTATAATATAATTAATTATTATTACGTCCTATATTTTATTATAAATTTAGTATTTAGTATTATTATATTTAATTTATAATTATATTATATTAAATTACTTATTTTATTATAATTAAACATCCCTATTTATTATTATATTAATTATTGTTATTCGTAGTTTTATCTACTCCGGGGCAGAGATGTTAAAATTTATCTCCTCTTGCGACAAAATCATCGAGATTTCGGTAAGAACGCTGTTTGGGATAGCCCCGAGTTCTCTTATATAGCTAAACAATATATCATTTTACCCCTTAGTGCTTAACTCAACATACGTGCTATACTTGAGTATAGAATTTTAAATAATGTCAAGGAATGGTACGATAAAATATATAGCTAAATAATAAATTAAAATATCTCAATAACACAATAAAATGTTGCATATTCAGATGGATCAAAAATATTTACTCCAAAGACATATATTCATGTGAAGAACACCACACTCTTTATTTTACCTATTATATTGAAAAAATTAAAATTAGTTATAACCTTATATAAATTTTTGTACTCTCATATATATATATAATTTCTATCATATATATATATTTGTTGAGATTAATTCATGCTTAAAAATATCAGATATTATCGTTTTGATGCATTTGTAAATTATAACGAATAAGCAGAAAAGAAATTATGGTTTATTATTTAAGTTTCTAAATTAAATACTTCTTTATAATATATATAAATTATAATATAGTATTTCAATGTAATCCTTTTGTAAATAAAAATACATAACTAATAATAAATTATATATATGCGTACTTGTTTTAATAAATCATATAATTTAAAATATTGTAACTGATATATATATATATATATAGCTAAATATAAAAGTTATATATAATTAGAATACCTAATAATATTTATTAATTATTTGTATTCGCATCATTAGTGCAGTGCTATAAAATCTAAAATATAGCTTTTGGAATTATTATATAGATACAAAAATAAATATAAATTACCTTAATGTATATACATATATTAATTACTATGGTGGTGCCTCCTTAGCTTTTCTGCATAGGTTTAAGATAAACTGCTACGTGATAAAAAGGGCTAAGTTTTCGACAACAAAATATATAAGAAACTTTAGAATGGCATACTATCCTGTACCTCATGCTTACAGTGATAACAAGAGAGAAATAGTTAGACATGATATATAAAATATAAGTATAATTTAATACGCCATCTAATATAATTCGATAAAATACTCATCGTCACTGAAGTTCTTTCCATAAATGTTTTGAGACGGTTTTATATAAACTTGAAGCAATATCATGAATAGACAAGAGATAATAAATAGCCTTGCCAACAATTGTTTAGTCATTTATTTAAATCATGTTATATCCTCCTCCCTTAAATTACATAAATATTTGTTTGTATATGCTTATTAGTTTAAGTGAATACGTAAGGGCTTACTAGTAAGTACGACTCTATATGACAGAAATGGATGTAGGTGGTAACCTAGAATGTTACTACCCCATACTACGTGATCTCTCTACTCCCAGCGCTGCCAGGAGTTCCCGACAACAGATCCACTGGAGAAACAGAAGAATTTGTGATGTCATTCCTGGGATCTCATGATCATCTAAATCCTGAGATGCAGAATAGTATATTATCATCTTTCTTATAGTCGCGTTTTTAAAAGTATATACGTGACAACATAAAAAAGAGCAATCGAAACCTGGATGAATCAATGCATTTGACTAAGAAGCTCATGTTTACAAACTGATTGTACAGTTGCGGTTATAGTCTACGCGTGATGCCTGAGCAAATAGATAGCAAAAAAAACTCAAATACATCGCTCGTTCGATAATAATCGTAACAAAACCTTTTAGAGCAAAAGTATCCTCCTTTAGAATTTATATCTGCCTAATGTTTTATTTATCATTATTCTTAAATTTTAATAAAAACTATATTAATTATTTTTACTTTGAAAATTAAATTCCTAAAATTGTAAGGTAAAATCAAAAATCTATTTTAAACATTCCCCTTCATAATTAGTATAATTTAAAAATAGACTCCAACATTACGAATTTGTGTGATGCTAGCATTTTGTAAAAAGATCTTGTTAAGAAATAATATTTGTAAAATTTTTAAAAATTAATAATCTATATTTTTTTTTTTTTTTACTTTTTTCTTTTTTTTTGTATAGAAGGCCTTTGAAAACTTTAAAGCCAAGATTTTTAAGGAGAATCCATCATAAGTAATCTCCATCGTTGCCTCATACCGCTTTAACATATACAACACCACAGAAATATCAACTTTCTATAGAACGCAATGCTCCGTCAACAGTGTAGAGAAGGGCTTTCTTCAGGATGTCATTAGGTCAGTATTAAACAAAACGTGGAATCATCGCGATCTAACGATTTATTGCGCAAACCACAACTTGAAGTTTGACAAATTATAAAGTCACCTGTGAGCGACCTTCCAAGGAATCTAGTGAGTAAAGGCGTCCCGAATACCTAATTTTCTCCATTTAAGTTATTATACAATGTTAATGAGTAATACTGCTCAGCGAAATAATGTCATTTTGTGATACGTATGCAATTGTATTTTTTTTTTTTTACTTCGGATCTTCAACGTTGCCACATGGAGGAAAGGCAAATTAACAAAAGTTGCTAGAATCCAAAAGAATAGAGTATAAGTAAGATATATTTCGAATGATACCAATGAATTTTTTATTTAATACAATGAATCCACGAGACGATAAGAAATCGCTGATGACCGAGGGGTAATATGACGAAGCTTAAATTTATGTTCATATCCAATAATTATCATGTTATGGGCCAAGGGCACACGTCATTTGCCTATAATAATAAGTCACAGTGTCAGTTTAGATTATCTCAATGCAAGGTTGTAAAAAACACAGGAGTATTTAATAGTTATGTGATGGAATAGTAAATATTTCTTCCTTGAAAAGTAATTGTAAGAGGTTTATTACGTGCATTCGTTTCTCGGGAATTTTGAACCGGATTCCGCGATAGCGGAAAAGCCTGCTCGATAGATTCGGTCTATGTTACGAAAAAAACTATTAAACCTAAATGACATATCTGCAACAGCAGCGGAAGCAAGAATCGTGTCGGTTCGTGATTCCACGGCCTAACGGCCCGAATAAAGACTCATGCCGAGGTTCTTGATGGTCGCGTTTGAGACGGAGAAATTAATTTATCGTAGTGGCAAACAATTTACCACATCTATACCAAGTAAGGGAAGATTGTGAGCAGTTGACAGTCAAAAAATACCTAAGTTGCGGGAAAAAGTATCCTGGTTTGACGTTGTTTCAACCGATTAACTCGCCGATCTTCTACGCCGTAGCTGCTTTAAAATATCACGTGTTTGGGGTTGATCATGGTCCTATGTTGTATATAGCGACATACTGTGAACTAGTTAACTAATTCATGTAAGGAAATAGTGATATGGGAGCGAAGATAAAATAATACAAACAGAGATTGACAGTATAATAATTCCCGTCTAATCTACTTACAAACGGACTAAAAAGAATCTTGAGCCAAATACATAGATACCGCTTTGTGATAAGAAGGAGAGCCCTCACATTGCCGCTCGACAATTTATTAATTCCAGCTGATGGTTTAAATATTATATAATCAATCTGTGGCTGCGGCGAACACAGTAAATACAATTTTGATCAGTACATATGGCGAGTTAAATAGAATTCAAAACATGAACGAGTTATAATTAGGTATATTTAATAATTAAATTAAGAAAGCAATTGAGTAACCTAAGATAAATGTCAATCCATTCGGAGAACTTCTGAGTAGACGAACGCACAATATAACGATGTTCCTATAATACCAATTCAATATACAAAAAACATAATAGCCGCACTAGCAAATTTAAAGTGTGCTTCTTAGTTACATAATAATAAAGAAATTGTCGCTTATGCTCTTCTTCCGTTGAACCGCCCCATTAAGATATTTAATTATTCCTGTATTCATCGAATAGTGCAAGGAATCAATAAATGATAGACGCTCTCATGAATGTGGAAAGACTGACAATGTATCGCACTCAAAGACGCTATAATGCAAGAGTCTCTTAAAGACATAATCCTGTGCTTATGAAGTGTTCGCCTCAATAGATATTTAGGCGAAGGGCATAAAATCTACTTCCATGCGCTATAAAAATATCCTAGCTCTTGAGAGCGGTGCTTCTAAATCGGTAATAAATCGGCCAGTATAGTGCTGGTCTTTATTAGTAAAGAGAATCGACGATTCTGGTATTAGCATGACCAAAAAAGTTAAGTATTTCAGAGCCAGTCCATTAGTATGGAGGTTCGGTGTGTGGACGTTATTGAAATATTTGCGTGATATGCCACATGCATGGAAGTCTAATTATGTTACAGTAGTCGAGAAACTGTTGAATAGACTATTAGGTCGGACATTAGTTTTAAAATATGCGTAATATAATTAAATCCATGACAGCCACCCATCCTTATCACATTTCTATTCCTCAATTTAACCTAAACAAGTCTTAGTCTAGCAGGCAATTAAGTATTCGCGAAAACGACGTTGTTGTAAGCTTCGTGCGAGCTGAAGACATTATCCTTAGAGAAAGTTCCTGCATAGTTCATATGCTAGCTATCTCCGGTGTAGAAATACAGTATTATATAAGTTGAACAAAGATATACTATCAAAAACAAATATATTAGGGTAAAGTAGTCACTAACAATAAATTAAAGAAAAGTGAGACCATTATACTAAATTTGTAGAATGAACTATTCAAGAGGAGTGATGCATTTTATTGAGACTAATTGAGTTAAATTCATAATAGTAGTTAGGGGTTAATTGTAATGAAGAGGTGGATATACAAAATGCGTGATGAATAGACTGAGTACGTGTGAGATCAGACTAGTAAGGAGCAATAAATTACTTTGAGGGAATATGAGTGAATAGTCGTATTACAACATGAGAATTGGGTTGTTACGAACTTGTTTACTTATTTTAGGGGGGACTTTTCTTGGATATATGGAGTGTAGTAGGAGACTTATGTCATGAATGCAAAAAAATAAGTTGATGTTTAAGTATTCCAACAGTTCCAACTGTTAGTTACTGTATACACAATATGGTAGCTTGGTCGTTTTGAAGAGCAACCAAGAGTGCTCCCAAATGTTAGTTTACTGTGGGAAATGATATCAGTATCATGCCGAGGAAAACAGATTAAGAAATTTGAGGGGGGAAATATGCGGCGTTTCCATGGAAATAGCCTGGAATGCGTGTCACAAAACAGTTCATCTTTTGAGAGAAGTTATGAAGATGTTCCCTGATGATTGCCTCCCATATATAGAGGTTGATTGAGTGTTTGATCAAAAGGATCTAACGGAACTGAAGACATTTGTTCAAGTGATACTATAGGATTGGATAGGATACCATATAGTGAAGACATAGAACATATGAGGAGGATCAAACTTTATTTATATCTATATATGTTTATTAAACAGTATAACATCACCTAGCAATCACATATACTAATAAGCAGAGCCCTATTTAGATGCACATAGTGTGATGTGGTAAGTGTAGACCCAATTTAAAGTTTCTTGAGAGACAAGACATGAGTGAGTCAAGATAAGATACAGCTTCACATCTCACACGCGCTAATCGTACTAATTCGTATCTGGGTCTTGATATTACGCGTTAGTGATTGTGGTCGAGTAGTAGCTTACCATGCTGTGAGCGTACCGGACTCATATATTTAGGCTTTTAAGATCTAATTCTACATTCTTGAATACATTGAGGACAGATAAATCTTCATAATACGTAAGCAGACACGTGATGATATACCAGAATTACCTACCAATTACTTACGAGTATGATCTATATACGGTTCGCATTATATAGAAATATATACATTCACAAACTATAAATATAAATTCGAAATGTATTTTATTATTAATTACTTTATTTTGATGAGTAAAGTTATTTAAGTAATATATTTATATTTCATTAAAAGAAAAAATAAAATGTACTGGTCTTACAAATTGGGTTCCTGACCAATTATATTTCAGATAATAATTCTTTTTTTATTTCCTTATTTTAACTTAATGCATGAATATAGTTGGTGCAAATTATTTAGCTGCTATACCCCTACATCTAATAATTTTTATCGAATAGAAATTGAATAATGTTTAGATTTATTATTTATCTAATAGTACTTTAATAAAGTCGCAATAACAAATTATTTAATTAGTATAATTTTTATGCTTCCATAAATTAATAATCTGTAGCCAAATACCACTGATCAAATAATATAATATCACATTTTCATAGAATAGGATCTGAATTTTCTAACTTAGCCTATTAGTAAGCTCTTCATTTCATCAGCATACATTCAAGGCTTCCTTCGGGTTCTCCTAGTTACTTCCTTTTAATTCTATCTCTTTCTATTATATTATATATAGCCTGTTTTTTTACGAGTGGTAGTGATCTGTAAGAAAAAAAAAATTAATATTTATTGCAGTGATTTAGCGTTGAAAAGCTTTTTTCTACAGAAGTATGTAAGAATGACCTCAATATCTGCAGGTAATAAGTATAGAAAATTATGACTGATAAAAATGATCCTATATAGAATGTGAGGAGCGCAGATTTTGAGATTGACTAAATATTGAAGTGTAAAAAAGCCTTTATAGAGGGTCTAGTCCTAAAGTTGCTGCGAGAGCGACTCATAGGTAAATATGATACCTACTTATATAATAAGGTAAGGCTCAAGATAACGCATGGAAAAATATGAATATGTGCGAATTAGTTTACCAACATGATTACTGCTCCGTAGCTCTCCAATACTATATCTGCTAGTTTCGCGTTGTAAAATTAAGTGCGTAGAGTGACTTGAGAATGATTAGAATGAGCTGAGAGTAGGTAAAACAATAGAGAGTCAATTTATACTGATGGTATAGAATGGATATATAGATCCTATTAATAATTTCCAATTGGAACATAAATGATGAGTAATCAATTGGTGAAAATTGAAAGAATAAATTATGGTATATATGAGAATTTCATGATAACTCATATAACTACGTGTGTAGACAGGTAAAATATATAGTAGTAGCTCTGCATAGTATGATAGAATATAGTAGATAGTTACTGAATTTGGAATCGGTATGATCGATAGTGAAGCTGATGTGTATAATAGATAAAGTGGAGTTAAGGACTACACAATTGGTTAATCAATTACATGTGAGAGTGAGCAAGGGATTGTACGGTTATGTCTCCTATGGTTATCTAATTGTATAAATATGGACTTGTGAGAGGTAATGTATTAATGAGAAAAGAATAGTGATTAGGTTTAGAAAGAGTCGCTGAATGATTTGAAATTGATTTGTGTGTGATATCTGAATATTTGGTATGGTCTTAGTAGACGTGCTCTGCATAGGTATCGTAAAGGAGGTGTTGAAAGTAAATTATCCAAGATAGGATATAGAGTGTATGTGTAGTGAGACGAGAGTAGAGTACTCAGCGGTTTGAGAATCGTTTAGGATGGTGAGAGCAGATAGTACGAACAGAAGCTACAGATATATAGTTAATAATTATAGGCTATTGAATGGTGTGAGTGTCAAGCTTAACAGGATGAGGTGCAGTGTATAGTAGGATAAAATTATATGAAATGTAGATATGACTAAGGTGTGACTGCGTGAGTGCTATATTAAATCCTATGGGGATGTATAAGGTGAAGCTAGTAGTTCTAAGTATAAGGTTATACTAGAGGTTTTTTATAAGAGTTGACTGTTAATTGGTGTTAAATATATAAAATATAGTAGTGAAACCATAGATGATAAGCTAAATTAAATGGATATTAAACCTAAGTTTGCGATATCTTGTTCCAGAATGACAATACTTTAAGAGGCGTGTTTAAAGTGTGCAGAATTATATTAAATATGTAGAGATAACGTGTTAGGAAAGAGTTGATGATAGTGTGAATGAGGCGTTTAATGAGTGTGTACTTACATAGTTGATATTGTACTATCTGGACAAGTGGAATGGATGATATGTCAGTTGTTAAGTCAGATAATATTATATATATATAGTTGTGATGTCATGCTGTGATAAAATCTGATTGCTGCGTGCTGATGAGTCGAATGAAATGATAGTGTGATCGAGTTCAGTGACTCTATCTAAAGGCAAGGAATTGGATGTTACATCTGACAGTAGTCAAGACTCAAGACATAATAGTGAGAGATGATATTGCTTAGAGGTATTATAGGAATGATATATAGAGTCAAAGGATAATAAAGATTATGCGAGAGGCCTGCCCAAAAGGAGAGTACATCCCTACCTTCGATCTTGACTGAGTGGCAGATATTATTACTTAGGGTCATCGCGTCTGTGCGCTAGTGTATATGTGAAAGACTGTATTAGTCGGTTGGATATAATGTCGTTCACCTGACACAATGCATGGCTCTGCACCCAAATGATTGGTTTGGGCATGCTCTCCTCTTTCAAGGCTTGTGTCCATATTTTTTCTACAAACCTTATCCTCTTTAACCGGATATAGTACTGTTATACCTACTTCTTAATCTAATACTACCATGGATCTAGGGGAAGGAAAAGATCAATATACAGTGTATAAATAAGGAGTATACCTTTATATGACTAAGATAATGGATGCCTGAGTTGCTGACGTTCACTTGCTGCGTGCCTCAAAGTGAGCTCAGTCGAGTGACGCTTCAATCTTCACGACAATTTTCCTCCGTAAATGACAACAGAGTTTTAATAATGGTTCGCTCGTCATAAGAGAGCAAAGGCTCATACTTAATCTCTCAACTGGCTTCTTCTTGTATAGTTTCTCAAGAATCTAGCGACGCGCTCTCACAAAACAATTCAGCCCCTCCTCCCAATATAACGACTGGACAAAGATAAAACAAAGTTTATTCAGCTTTGAGGTAGAGTACAAACAAGATACATTACTAAGTTATCATCATAAACTTACTAATTTATAGCCCCATATACCCTGATACACTGCACTATTCCGATACAACAGTTATTTCTCCACTTATCGAAACACACAATACCTCCATACTCAAGATACACTGCTAACCTCCTCTAGTTATTGTGTATTATAATCATCTACAGTTTAGAACTCTCCTTACCTCTCTTGTTCACCCTCACTCACATATACTTTTGAAATACGCAATCCTTCATTTATATATTATCCAATCTCTTTCTACATACAATCCATGAAATAATACATATACCCATTTACTTTACTAGTATAGTTAATCCTTTTATTTAATGCGTAAACAATCTAAGCATCTATAACCCTATATCAAAAGTCCATTGATTATACTCTGGCATTATTACCCTAACACATCGTACTAATATTCAGATCTCGAAACGCCTGATGGGCAAAGTATTGTACACGAATTCTCTTATGCTTTCTAAATATGCTTATTCGTATTTCTTGTATCAGTTAAGGCACAGCCCTCACTATGAGAAGATCCAACCCTGTTTCATTGGACACTGATAGAATCAAAAGCCATCTTATCAAGAGGTCCTCATTTTAGCTTACATAATCTAACACATATATCTCTCACCAATCTATTTTAATATTTAGAAAAGGACTCAGCACTCACACTACCCTTCGTCATATTAACATTTCAATTCCAAGCGTCTTATACTCACACAACAGATATTGTTTTTCTTTCCGGGCTCAAATACTCCATACTCGTTCCATAACCTACGTTATAATTTATACTAAGTTCACATGAATAATTATCATTATCCGATAGCAACCCTAATAATTATTTAAAATATACTTAGAGGGGATCCCTTACAAGTAACACTTTATTACAGGCCAGTTCTCTGAGCGTTTAGGCAAATAAATGTTTTACTTTCTTTAGATATATAAAATCAAATAAATATTGCCTCATTAGTCCTTTATTGTGGCACTAACTCCAACTCGTCCTATAACCATACTATTATTAATATATAATACCCTAATAATATTATATATATTATATATTCTATTATTATATAATATATATATATATATATATGTTATATAATCTGAGTTACCTAAAAATTTTATAATATTAATATATATATATATAAATATCGAGTCTTTATACTACTATCATTATAAATAAAATAAAATTTTAATATTGGTGCATAAAAAATTTTTTAAATAATATAAATAATAATAATATAACGAAAATTGTGATATTGTTAAAATTTATATATTAAATATATATCAATATATATAAAATAATTTAACTAGAATATTATTGTTGGAAAAATGTTCACTTTCATTAATTCCATATATTATTATATTATATACCTATATATTAGTATCAAATTATCTATATATAATAGTTTATTTAATTTATATAATATAGGGTATATTCTGATATAGTTACGTAGAGCCTAATATATCATATTAGGATTTTTTGTATAATATCTCCAGGGTAATTATTGTATTGAGATAAGGAAGATCCTAACACTTCACGAAGAGTAGTTATAGATTTTCTAAAAAAGAATACGTCCGAAGAGAAAAATCGTCCTGCAAGATTTAATATCGTTGATATATGTCGCCCTCATTAAATTTATTATTAGTTCAAACTATATTGTATATAATATAATATATTATGATATACCTTTTTATCTGTTATTTTTCAGTGAATAATTATTAAAAAAAGTTGGGAATATTACATCATCAGATGCTACCTATCAGTTAAACCCCTGCATAAAACCTCTCCCGTAAACTGGTACCGATATAAGGAATAATAAATTAAAATGTGGTGTACAAAGTAAGTATATTGGAAACGATAAAGGAATCCATAATACCAGTCGGAAAAAATGATAGGAAAGAATACTTTTTAAAATTGATTTGACATTGTACGGTATTATATCCATTTTAACAGAATAGTTAAAGTAATTTTATTTTATAATTTCTATTATTTTGATATATCTTATTGAAAAGAAGATCGTGTTTATATGAGGCTTCTTCACCGATCTATATAATTTTTGCTAATTAGATTAAAGAAGAATTTTGTATAGATTGTATAAGTATTTTCACATCACTTCAATGATAAGCGTATCATCACCGATATAAATCAGCTAAGTTGACATGACATTGCGAACACTCCGCGCCTATTTATCTATCTCCTCAACAGTATGAAAGTTTTATTGCTTTTCAAAAGTTATTTTTTATTTAATATTAGAAAGGTTTATGTTCAATTTTTAAATTCACATTTAAGTCTTATTACTATGATCACTTCATATGTTGAGAAAATTACATGTTAATGCCATCATCTAGCTTACCAGATCATGGAGGATATAATAAGAAAGATAAAGAGGAGAAACCGCGTGCGATTCAAACCCAGTAAGACTTAAAGAGGCAATCGGATTGCCCCCAATCATTACTAAAACCGCAGTATGAACGCAGAGATAATAAGGTGACGTAAGCCTGGGAAAGGGAAAAGATAGAAGGATTAGAGGTATCGTAGCGTATGAAAAGGATCATATTCTTGATTTTCCAAGGTGATCAACAATTTTCCGGAAACTTTTGTCAGGAGAAACCTTGGCAGAATTCTCTCGGACCAAAACATCATATTAACCGGAATCGAGAATTCCCTGAGAACAACCTGTAAACCGAATGCGAAGCGGCCTATGGAGAGGTAACTTTATAACAAGATTAGCTCAAGAAAAGAGTATCCGGATCGACTCGATATCTCATGAGATGTGTACACCAACAAAGAAGACAACAGACATTAGACGAAATATAAAATACAAAGAAAATAAACTATTGATTAATAGAACACCCCTCTCTTTCAGAAAATTTAATATAATAATCCTTTGAAGCTAGGAAAATGAAAAGAAAATGACAAACTTAAAAACCGATAAAATAAGTAAAGTAAATTAATAAAATAGGACACAAAAATCTATTAAGTGAGAAAAGTATTGCAAAATCAGGAAATGAAAAGGAAAATGATGTGAAGATGAGGCAAAATGGAAAAGGATATATAGTTATATATTGTAGGAAGTAGTAGTTCTAATAAGAAACAAAGATGAAAAAATCGTAAAAAATATGATAGTATCATAGATGGTGAAAAAATAGAAAATAAAAAACAAAGAGAGTAGAGAGTGAAAAAATGAGAGGGAGGCAGAGAGAGGGCAAGAGAATATAGCGTTTAAATGGATGTAACAAGGATAAATAAGAATGGAAAAGAAACCAAAATTTGTGTTTAAGTTACATATGAACAAACTAAATAAATGAAAACAAAGAAAAATGAACCAAAAGAAAAAAAAAAAAAAGGAAAAAGTGTAAATAATAATAAATAAAAATGCATTTAACTCATTAGATATAAAAATACAATAGAGTAAAAATTTGGAATGATTTCATTATCAATCATATGAAGATAAGTAAATACCTATTCATCAATATAGTACTATACTATAGATCTTAGTACAAGTAGTAATATAGGCTATACCTATATAGGATACATGGCAAATCGTATGTACGTCGATCCGAAAACCAGATAATACTATGACCATATTATTCAAATAAGAGTATTATTACCCGATAAGGGAAACCATGTCAAAATCAATGTCACCTCTGGAGTAAATAAAATAAAGATGTGAATAAATAAACGTTTATTTGTAATCGAAATAAAGTCTGTCGCGAAGTCCAGATAAAAAAGGCCCACGAGTGATTTATCATGAGCATGTGATATGAATTTAAGTCATACGATCGACAAGAAAAGTTTATTGGTTTATGAACTCGTGGATGAAAAGACAATAATTGAAAAGAGGCTCCTCTCCTAAATAATTTACCATCGACTTAGTTGATTCAATCTAAAGATCGGTGGAAATAATACGTGGAAGTATAAATACAATGGGTACAAGAGAATAGTTCATTTATTTGGAAGAAGTACTCCCTAATTGAATCATCCTAAATAAAGAAAATATGAAATTTATTGATACAATAAAAGATGTATTATGGGTGAGCTGAGTCACCCACCTCTAACTCCCAGATTAACTAAGGAGCCCTTATAACCTACTGTTGCTGCGAGTATGTGAGAACTCAAAGTAGGTATTGATAAAGTAGAGGTTTCAATTATGACGTGTGAGGTCAAAGAAATTAGTAGGAAGTAATTAATCGTATATATAACACTGAATGCAGTACAAAATGAACCATAAATTATATGCAGAGGAACTATTTGATTTTCGGGTTTAATGAAAGTGAGCACATCTTAGAGCAGTTAAATAGCTCACAAAAAAATGACTTTCACCATATCACTCCCGCTGAGATGCATTTAGTGATTTATAGTATTAGAAATCAGAGAGATTCTCGTTCAGAAGAGGTAATATTCCCTGCTCATGCAATAAGCTCGTAATACTTCGAAATATACCTTCCTGTACTCAAAGTTAATATACAATAATTTAGTTAAAGTAAAAATGATGTTTGTCATATTAGAATCATCTCTGAACGTGGTTTATCTCAAAGAGGATCGTTTATCGAATAATGTACCCTTGTGATATTAGAGTAGTGAACTATCAAATATTATAACAGTTTACTCAACGTTATTTGTTTTCTGTGAGATACGAGATAGTCCAAATATAGGTTATGTGATATATATACGTGGTAATCAGGAGTTACAAATATGATACTTTGTCATCATACAAAGTATAGTTATGTTGATTTAGAAAGCCTAAGAAGCAGTCTAATTCACACATTCAATCATTTAAATACGACAGTTTCGTTTGTAGTTTGGTGCATTTCTACCAGATCCCCAAATATTGATTCTGATATATGAATATCAAGAATCTGATCTGAAATTGTAGCCTTTCACTGAATAACTTTGTTTTGTGAAGATGAGAAGGAACACCTCAAATTGATCAGAGATTCCCTTAGGTAGAGTATAGTGGTATTCTAGAATAAGATAACTATACTCATGTAGGTGCAGAGGAAATAAGAAAACATTATTAACAATCATTATTAATATATAGATCAAATTATATACAATATTATGTAAGTTTTATGTGAGACTAACTCCTCTCAAAATTGGCCTAAATTCTGAATTAATAGGCAGTTTAGCCAATCCAATCCACATACTATAAACATCAGTTACACAAAAATTCTTCTGTAGGGTAATCATCTAATGCAAATTATAGGCCCAATAAATAAAACTTTTACTAAATGATTAACAACTCTAAGACTAAACCTCTCTATATCGTTAACCCCAAACCTTTGTTGATATTCATATAATACTTTTGAATATATAATATTTTATCAATACATAAAAATTATAAGGAGATACCTACACTCAGTCAAACTCTTCTGGTACTTAAAGTTAACTCGTGAGTCTTTTAGACGGGTCCACGTTATACTTCTAGACTATATCGAAGTTTGCGAATCCACAAACTCTTCAAGCATATATATTCTAATTTAAATAATTTTTGAAGTGAATACTTAGTGTATGGTCATGAATATTTGCTAGTAATATAAATATGGTCATGAATATTTGTAATGCGTTTTTTCCTTTTATATTCTAGCATAATAAATGGTAAATAAAATAAATTTTAGTAAAAATCGCTGATCGTCATTAGAATATAAGAAATTGTAATGTGGAAAGGTGAGATACAGAATATTTCAAACTGATATACACCAGAGAAAATATAAATAACTGCTTGGTGGAAGGATTACCATAATAAGGTTAATTTACCGATAATATTATCAGATAGTTATATTGGTATATATAGATACTTCTTAAGCACTGCAGTGCGAAATGTCCTGTGGTAATGCTAGAATAATGGATCCAATGTGAATAGGTAAGAATAGTTGTATGAATTCTAAAAGAATTCCTTAAGTTAGAAAGGTAAATAGAGAAATAATAACTGGAAGAAAGAAATGCGGACTCTCATACTATGGCTTCGAGAAATGGCGATAATAATGTTCACCCACTGGTTAAGTTGCTTCTCCCAGAACAAAAAGTCATTACGGAAATAATATAATAACAAACATATACAGAACATATATAAAGATAACCTTACCTCAATTGGCGAAGAATAAATTCACTAACTCGCAACTATTTGTGTAGATGTATTAAGAAATTTAATCAAAGAAAAAATTCTCACAGACATTTAGCACATAAGAAGTAGATTGTCAAATAATAGGATAGATTAAAAGAGCCTCCTTAAAACCACAATGTCAGACATCAATAAATCTTGCAGGAGCAGCTATTGAGGGACTAACAGTTTTCATATAAGCATATGAAGGATATGATAAAAGCAGATGGGAGAGCGCAACACATACGCTAAAAGTGGCTCGAAGAGAGTAAAGAAGTAAAAAATAAGGTACACACAGTTGATGGGTGAGAAAACTTATTAGGTAATTAAACACTGATAAAGAAATAAAAAACAACTAAGTTTTGCATATATAACAATGAACTTATAACAATAAGAGAATTAAATCTTGAGATGAGAGTATGATGAAATTTGATGAGAAGCGATGGAGAGGAGAACTACTCTACTTAGTGAGAGCTCGAGGTATAAAATTAAATAGTGAAGGATAGTGAGGAGGAGGATGGAAAGAAGCAGCAGGTAGAAACTGACACTATTAGACACAACGGTATTAATTATGAATCCCCAGCAAAAGAAAGGAGGAGAATATATATGGATTAAAGACCGAGATGTAGAGTAAGGTGGATAAAAATATAAATATCGTGAGATGAGGAGGATAAAAAGGCAGAGTAAAATAAGTATGCTTATTATATATAGGATGAAGAGCAATGACGCGAGAGAAAAGAATTGGATTAAAACCTAAAAGATGACGCATGCTCGTGCGAAGAGTAAAAACAAAAAAAAAAGAACCAAAATAAAAAGAAGAACCAATATGAGAAAGACATAAAGCAAGAAATATAAAAGTTCCGAGAAATGAAGAAGGAATTATAGCCAATAATTGGATGATAAAGAACATAACTTTAGAAGAGGAGTATGGAAGACTGAAATAAAAATGGCGAAGATGAGATAGAAAAAAAGGGTGCACAATAGAAGAGAGATGAACTTTTAATCTGGAAGAAAATGAAGATTTATGAACGGAGTTTTTACAACTCAAAAGTAAACACTGAGAACGCAAGATGGATATACATAAGAGTATCAAACAGAAAAAGAAGGAGAAGAATATAATGTAAAAGACCCGATCTAAGTTGCGAAGGGAAATCATGCCACAATCTTAGCAAAGGACAATTTGCTTGTGAATCTCCTAAACTTTATTCACCTTGAAGGTTTTACCAAGTTTCTCTATTAGACTTTAAATATAATAGAATAATTATAATGATTGAGATAATAAAATTCTTGCTCTGTTAAAAATCAAGCATATCTTCAAAGAGAAACACTTTGTAAAAACTGAGATGTTAATCGAGTACGCACCGACAGAGGCAAAAGACAGAAGACCAATTTGCGAATAACTCCGGAAGGCAGTATAACAAGGTATTGAAATGATAGCAATGCAAAAACTTGTATGACAGTACTTTTCGGTGAAATAAGAAAAAGAAACACAACGAGCGCGACAAGCGATATACTGTTACGCAAAACAAGCGACAAAGATGTAATAAACCAATAGGAAAAAGTAAAATTAGACCTAAAATAATTGGGAAATTGGTCGATCTTGTTGAGACATGGAAGGAGTTGAATTGGAGGTGTGAAGAAAGTTGCCATGATAAAAAAAATTAGAGTAAAATTAATCACCCCACGATAAAGGTATGGGATATGAAGTGAGAGAAGATATTTCCGAATATGTAGGAATACAAATCACGACCCAAAAAAATGAAATAGAGACTTTTTTTTGAATCAGAACAAATATATACAAGAGAAATTAAAGACAAATCGAAACAATAGAAGAAAAGAAGAATTTGGATCTTTCCAAAACTTTCGATTTAGGAGAGAATCGAAAATTTTGGAGATAATTATAGATAAACTTAATTGCTAGCACAGCCATACTCGAGACCTGAGTTGGCTTCTCTGTAAGATAACTAGGTAGAAATATGCAATGTGCGAATGGCCATAACATGAATGAAATAATAAAATAGTATGAAAAATCAAAAAGGATAAAAACTGACCGCCCTTATTAAATTAGAGAAATTAAAAAAAGGGAAAATTAGTATCTAGAAGTTTATCCTGACGCATCGTTTGTAAATATTTGATGAAGGTAAGACTCAAGATTGGCAAATATACTTGCTGTCACTCTATTAAGGAGATTAGAATTGGGAAGGAAAAAAACAAATTGGTGAAGTCGAAATTAGCAAAGAGAGTTGTAGGATCAACACTTTAGCTGGTGAAACTATTGAGTCTGGAATAGAAGCAATAGAACTGGCCTTTACCTTTAAGAGTGAAGTAAGAGAAGAAGGGAGGATGAAAGAAAATGTGTGTAAAATGATGATGACCGAGGAAAGATTTATAAGTAGAACAAATAATCACCGTGTAGAACTGATTGCAAAATCTCTTACGTGATATATTCGGTCAGAAGTCATGGAGTTAAAAAAATAGAACCTGTTAAGAATAAGAATAAATGTTGAATATCAAATCTTAAATTGAGGGATGGTAATAAATTAATTAAACATAAGAGATGGGAAATAAAGACACCACAAGAGAGCCAAATTGCTGACGGATAAAACCAAAAGACGAAAGAGATAATAATAAAATCTGGAGTATTTACCAATTTTAAGTTTCATTATATGATACGAGGAAAACATTTTTGTGGTTAGAGATTAGATTTTTTTTTCGAGTATTGTGGCGAACGAAGTCCTACCACCTACAGTGATTAGACAAATATTCTAAAGCTATACATCCGTACCGAGAGAAAAATCGCCCTCAAGAAGTTGATTCGAGTTCAATTTCCACCAATTAAATTTTAATTACGTCTCTTCTAAACTACAACTATTTATATATATCTCAGTTATATATCGCACAATTGTTTTAAGTAATATTAAAACAGTGCATTATATCCAGCTCATTACCTAAGCTGTTTAAGTAATCAAATACCTGTAATCGAATGTAAGAGTATTGAAGTTAAGAAATATTTTCTAGAGACGCGAGACAAAGCTAGTCATCAAATTAGGACGATAATATGACAGAGATATAATAAACAGAGGAGACCAAAAGATAGTGACCAAAATTGCACATTCTTTAATAATCTACTAGACTTGCGTATTTTTATTGAACCGTTCTCAAGGACTCGTCATGACATTTTCTTTTTTTATATATTCTGTATTTTATAGTCGTTAAGAAGAGACATCGCCGTTTTATGGCACGTTCGAGCCGATATCTAATGATTATGTAAATATATTACACAAGAATTTATTTTATATTCTAGTACTGAGTCTCAGAATTACTGCGAGTATTGGATTGTTATTAGATACAGAGTTCAAATATGAGACAAGCATACACTCCGTTAGTTATCCATACAAAGTGAGAGAGTACTGTCTCTTTTTGTTCTGCAACTAGATTATCCTATGCGATATTAGTACGGCTTGTCTTTCTCTCATAATTAAGGCAAAAATGTAATACGTGAGTGAAACTCCTAAACGTATATTGTATGATTATTTTATGTACTGAAGTTATCACAAAATAATAAATACATATAAGTATTAGTATAGAAATACTAAGTAGGTAACCAATAATATTTTTTGTTATGTAGTTAATACATTCCTACCTACAGTATAAAAGTCAGATTGATATATAAGCTGACTGAGTAGAAAGATTCATTCCCAGCCTAACGATAAACTCAAATATATATGTAGTGTAGATTCTATATCTCTCATATAAATCCTAGGCAGTTTATATGGTGTATCTCAACCTTTTTTTCTCGCCCCTAGATCTTGAGAATAAAGGCGACAAAATGATGACAATGCGCACCGTCGAGAAAAGACAGATAAAATATTGCTATGTCCCAAGAGAATTGTTTGACATTAAGCCTCGAAAAAACAGTGCCAAACCCATTTCGCCTCTCCACCCCCATACATAATCTTCATCACATCTCATGTAAGATCAGACGTGTTCCACTAGAACATTTAGTTATGCAGCCGATATACCTCTTATTTATTCAGACAAGGCAGGCAGAGTCTTCACAAAAAAGCTATTACATAATAACACAGACAGCCGAACAGACCTCACCCTCATGTACAGAACGTCCCCTGAGCGCAACTCAAAAACTTAGTCCAACTAACACCATCCACAAGACGATGTTAAGTTGATTTCACCGAAGAACGCAAAAACATTCAACTCTTGGGCCAATCAACAAAAAATTATCGCTAAGCTAAACAACTAACTGAGATCATACCGTTCCCTTTTTCAATCCACACATATATGTCCATTAAATATTTAAAACTAGGGACACTTGATTCCTGCTGTCACCTATTTCTATACGCGTAAACATTAACCCACTTTTAACCCGCCTTAACCGGGATCTTTGGGTTCCCTCCTACTCACACCATAAACCTATAAATATAACAGCATCTGTTCTATTCGGAAATTACTATTTTTCTAAATGACCAACTACATCATTATCCTTGCTTCTCACACAACGCCATTTAGACTAAAGACAAAAACTTTCTTTCGCAGTACTACTCAAATTTCTTCCTCCAAACTACTCATTACAAGAGAACTTCAACACACACATATCCCAACTTAGCCATAAAACTTTACATATTTGAACGCATGCATGGACTTCCATCACCCTCCTAAAATAGGTTAATCTGAGGCACACCATGCCACTCAAGCATCGACAACATAGTCTTCACTCCCTCATATCTTCTAAAAGAACACGCAAATTATTTGTACCCATGCCTAACATTCTGGCTCCAAAATCCTCGACAGCTCAACCAGCAATAAGCTACGTTAAATCACCAACACCCGCACTCCGTATACCCGTCGATGATATTAAACGTGTGCGACCAATAAACACAGGAAATAAACCATCCCTGACCTCACTCGCTCAAATGAATTAAGAATCACCGCTTCAATCGACTCTCTTGACTACCAATTTATTAATATACTCTACCAACAACGACAATTCAGCTAGTGCGTCCTCGAAATAGGATAATTTGATGTCCATTCAGACAAGCATACAGAGCACTCAGGTATATTACATTACACCTACCATAGAAGCTTCTCCACGAGTGTCATACAACATATACAGCCCATGTGTGCAAATTCATAAAACCTAAATACAATTTCTCTTCTTCTTCCTACATATTTCTTCAATCACTATATGATCTTTCAATGTAGAAACGAGATCTCCAGAAATGAACTAGAACGCAATAGACCGCCAATTGACAGCACAAACCCCCAATAAAGACACCCTCCTCCTTCCCTACACATGTGAGAAAAAGAACATTTTGTCAAACCATATATATGTTATTCAATTTTTTTTTTTTACGCTAAAAAAAATATAATATTAAAAGGTTGTCTCGAGGCATAGAGATTCACAGTACTAAGTAGATATACCCTATGTCCACTAATCCGATAATAAAATAAGTAAAGTATGTACTATTATCCAACACAGTAATAAAAGGTCATAGCCCAAATAGTACCAATACTATATAAAATATATCCACGGGCTGTTACTGACCGTAAATTGGTGGGCTTAATTTTAATGGCCAGAGCCCCAATAATATAGAGGATCGAATTAGAAGAATCCATAATTTGAAATATTCCTTTATTCAACATAGAGATAGCATCCTAACAAGTTACAATAAAAAGTAAAAGTAAACTAAAAGTCCCTTTGTTGAAAGTATACTCTCTCTCTACTCATAACTTTTTCTACTCATCTCATATTCTCATTTTATCTTTCTAGCTTCATCATTCTCTATTTTTTGTTGCTGCAGGGCAAATTGGTAGTCGACCAGGCCCTCTCCACACCGCGCAGAGTATTACAGGTGAGTGCACACCCTTGCTCTGATTTCGTCCGTGCAGAAATTCTAGTGATATGAAAATTCACCAGGTCGCAGCCTTTCCTTGCACAACCTTCTCATCCTCTTTGCCGGGAGAGGATTATACTGAGAAGAGAGTATCTTGAGTGATATATTTACTTCTGATTCTTAATAAATTTGATCTGAACTGAAGAGATATCATCAAGAAAGGACGAGAGGAGTATATAGGATAAATATTATTTCACATTTCTACTGCTCAAATGTTTGGCCGGGCAGGGCCATTCCTAAAAATACAATATTAGCGATGCGCTTTTATTTACAAGATATAATGGCAAGTAGAACTTTCACTTCCTGACGCTAAACGTCTGGAGTGAGAAAAAGGTACTGTAATATAGATAATGTGTATAAGCAACGCCGAGCTAAATAACAATAAAGATACATAATTCTTAAATATACTTATCAATATGCAGGCAAATAATCTAGTTACATTCGCTCCCGCAAGACATACCAGAAAGACATTAGACATTAACAAACATTGACGCGAATAAAATAAGTAATTTAACATGAAAATGTAAGATTGGTTTCTACGAGCGTAACTGGTTACATCCGAAGATCTAAACAGTTATACATACATACATACACTAAAAAAATACAATGTAAATAATATATACAGAAATAAGTGCATTAAACACAAGATTTCCCCTGAAAATAGCAGAGTATAGAGATAAAACTAAACATTATCTTTTAAATGCATAAAAAGTACAAAAATGTTAATAATAATATCTAATGATATCATGACAATTGAGTTTCACAAGTTAAATAGGCAACATCGATCGAACCCCGTTGAATCCAAGGAAGGTCCAGTATAAGGCGTTTCTAACGTATCCATGATTCTGACCAATGCGCACTAAAATAGTTTTCAAAGCTGTAGTTACGAAGAAACATTGCTTGACATATGAAGAGACGAAGTTGCTTGCAAATTTAAGTCCTTTATTTGAAAAATTTCTTCAAATAACAGGAGGCGGTCACAGAACCATGTTAGAACTTCGAAGAGAATCAACGTTTGGCGTAGATGGAACATCCAAAAATGCAATTTCTGCCCATAATTCCAAACTTAAAATGATGAAGAAAATCCATACCGTAAAGGAAGTATGACATATGTAGAGGCGAAGTTACTTGAAATTTAGGTCCTTTATTGGAAAATTTCTTCATGCATAAAAAGGGAGCGGTCATAGAACCATTTTAGAATTCGAAAAGGAAATCCAACGTTCGATTGAATCCAAAAATGAGTTCTGACGCAACAATCACAACACTTGAAATGATGAAAGCGAAAATCCATTACGAAAAAGGAGTTTGCTATGCTCTAACGTGAATTTCCTCGTACTTGAGAAGTTGTGAAAAGATTGCAACCGACCATATCCAAAATTTAAATAAAATTTGTAACGATTCGTAATAGATAATCGTATCGTTTGCGGAGATTCATTTTCCTATCGAGTTTCCGCATTGTGATTTTGTTATATTGTAGTTTTTCTTAAAATATTCGTTAATATTTGTTCTGTTCTTTAACACCAAAATGGAAAGCTATTCCTTTAACTTGACCTTCATCCCACTCAGGTTTCACCAATTAATATAGGCTATTACTTGCTAAATTGGTGAATTCTTTCAAGAGCAAGCACCCTATATATTAAGAGGATGGTATTAGAAATCCCATATTATGGAAAAGTCCATATTTATTCAACAAAATAGAATAAGATTATTTTTGTCAAAACGTAAATAAGTAAATTAAAAGTCCCTTCTGATTGAAGATACTCTACTCTTCGTCTAACTCTCAGGCAAATTGCGTAAGTGCACAGCCCTTCCAGCGCGTTTGTCCACCCGTAATGCCTCTGACTACTCTTATTGGTGCAGAAACAATTATGTGATACGAAATTCAAGTCGCAGCCTTTCCTTGAGAGATTTTATCTCTCTGCGGAGGATTTGCTGGATGAAGGTATCAATTGAGGTCGATATTTTCTTCTAGATTCATATAAAATGAATTGGATAATTAAGGTTTCTCAACAAAAACGAGTTTATATTAATATATTCAACTTTGACGGTAGTGTGCATAATTATGTTCGCTCGGCGAGACTAACAAGTCAGCATAAAAGTAAGCGAAACATAAAATTAAATATATATTTTACAAAGTTTATAATAGATACTGAACAACCCTTTAAGTAGTTTCCCAAATAAGAATGTAAGGACTGTACCCGATCAAGTATCAGTTATCGCCAACTTCGTTGAATGTAGGTTATCGGGATATTGTTTAAATGAATGCCAATACTTCTGACTTTGTGGTATGTATCGAACTTAAGTGTGAGAAATAGTATAACTTCATGTTAGCTCTCACACAAAATAATCAAATCTAGATTATTGAACGTATATAGTAAAAAGGTCCTACTGATAACCAGATTCATATAAAAATCTAGACAATCAACCACATAGTTCTAATAGCAGTTACCTCCTCCAGGGCGAAAAACCACACCTTCTTAGATATGCATTTTAAATATCAGATAACACGAGGAGAGACTATACTCGAGCGTGTAGACAAAAAAAAGATCACAAGCGAGTGGAAGCCCTTAGTACCAGACAAAACACCTTTAAGAAGCAACAAGCAACTGATCCACAATGCCACAGATGTTGGTCTGTTTCAGTCAAAGTTTTTTATACTTACACTGTTTTCAGAAGAGAAATAGAGAAGGAGGTTCAAAAAAGTGTGTTGTTTGAGACAGCAATTGCGAACAATATAATAATCTTAAACGAAAAAGGAATCTTTGAGACAACCTTACATAGTGAGTTTGCTATGGGTAACTATTTAAAGCCTGTCAAAAGTTTCGATTATGTATTGTAACAGTTCATGATCGAGAATTGCAGCAAACGGCATACTACCATCCACATTCTCTAAGAAAAAGTTCTCTACGTGAATTGTGCTGATCAATATTATGTCTCTCTATATATTCATGAACTAACTAAGTTTACCAGAAAATGTACTACTGTAATGATGTATTATAAACGATTAGCTCTGGTAAAAAAAAACTCTAAAATCCCACTCGATCATAAACAAGCAATAAAGTTCTAAACCTAGCCAAAATACTCCATATTGCAGCATTGTGACAAGTTTTTATTACATTATATATACGGCGACTACATACAAATAATGATCTTATTTTTCTTGTTTCTGTTTTCAAGGTCTGTCGAATTTTAAACTTACCACTTTGACACAATTTCTAGATGACTATTATCTCCGGCAACCCACATTGCTCGTAAAAAGCAGACAAAGGTACATGTGGATCAACTTTACACATCACACAGCCATATCGTACACCTTGGTCTCGAACCAATTGCCTGCCTTACTGAACTTCATAACCTCTATGTGATAAATGTTCTAAGATATGGTTATTCTGCATAATGGAGAAGCAGAGTGGAGAAAGCCCCGTCAGGAACCCTTACCCACAGCCACTCTATGCAAAGAATATTATAGCCAAAAAGTCTAATGAAAAAGTGAGCAGCTAGCAAACAGTAATTTATCAGCTGCAATTTTATAAAAAAAAAAAAAAAATAAATAAAAAAAAAAAACTTTCGAGAAGCACAGTCTCGAAGAAGAAGCCAGGAAAACTGACTAAAATGAGCCACACCATATCACCTCGGCAAATGATAACTGAATTTGAAAGAGTCTTGGAGGGAAGGTTTTCTCCAAACTTTCATAGCAACGTTAGACAAAGCTCTTTGACATCCTCTCAATTTGCAGTGTAGATTAAGCTATGCTCAGAAATGTGATTTGAGGGTCCACCTGTCAGAGGTTGTGCCATGGACTGCAAATCATTAAGAAGTGCTACCATCTTTCACTGCTCTTGTCTGAGGATATGTTAAGGAGTGCCCTGTCAAAGAACTAGAGATGTTATTTAATTATATATTACTTCGAATAGTAGATTAAGAGTATCATGCCCATAACGCTCACATTGAAAACATTTCACCACTACATACTATGCCCTTCAAGCACAGAACCGACAAATCTTAAGATATCCAAAAAGAAGTCAAGAAGATGATTAAACGACGAATTCTGTAGCAATAGCACGATGAAATAGAATAGAAAAATTCAATGATACGCAACGCTCAATTACAGCCAAATGACCAATTCCTTTTTCCTCCGTAACGAAGCAATGAGGTAAGACGCAGCCACTGATTTTAGATATACAGATGAACGAATAACTTGAAACGTCATTTGCAACCAATTTCCAATGCTTGTACGATTTGTTTCTGTCATACGGCTATATATCTTCAAAAGTAGTAGCAGACCCTTAGAAGCTAGAAAATACGATTACCATTGCGCAAATGTTGCATACAAAGGAGGATTAAGCTATGGTAGTCGTCTACTCTTATCAGCTGCCTTATCACAGACAGCTGCATTTTGGATGCTGGATAAATTCAACTGAAAGGAGAATGACAGTGAGCACTTGTGGATTTTGATCAACCCAATAGATACCAAAAATAGGGTCAACTAAAGAGTCATGAAATCACTAGGAATACAAATTTCATGCTCGATGTCTCGGATTATCATAATTCCTGAATGTATCTTCTTTGATAGGACGCAAAGATCACTGAAATTCTGTTACAAGATATAACTTCTGCAAGTCTCTCATGTAATTCCAAGTATTGTGAGAGAAGAAAGCAATTTACACTGTATCCAGTTTAGAGCCAAGTGAAAGGCTATTCTTTGTTCATTTTTGACGCCAGATTGAAAGTTACCCTTTAAACGAAAAGAAGGCCTGCGGTGGAAGTTATTGCATAACCATCTTGTGGATTTCTTAAGGAGATAAATATTAACAACATTGACTAAAAGTCTCAGCAGGCATTTGGTGGGTGACATCAGCTCTGCAAGGAAGTAACACTGGGTGTAGGGAAGGAGAGAGATCATACATTGAGCTTGAGGCAATAAGCTGAATTCGCCTAATTACTCATTCTGGTCCTAGTCTGTGCATCTTCCCTAACATAAGAATGAGCACCTTTGTGGCACACTTAGATCACAGAGTTTTGGATGGCCAAAACTCCCTTGATCTTAACAACAAGTGAGTGATAAGTTAATTTGGCAATATGCCTTGAGATTCTGCCAACAGTAGAATAGAATTGATGGCAATCCCTCATATTACCAGAATATCCTTTCCAACCAAGTGTTAACATTCGTTGAAGGGAAAATGAAAAACTACTATACTATCAATATTAACAATCACATAATTCCAATCGTTTGTCTTTTCTTTAGTTAAACGAAAAATACAAAGCACATAACTTCATTTAGTCATACCATTATCGTTAAGAGGTCTTTCTCTGGCCCAGTAAAATTTGACAAACCAAGAATACCTCCCGTACTGGCTCACTGGCAACACTAGTTTTTGTAATGCTACTTAATCTCTCAACTTATGAGCTGAAATACTGGCCCCAATGTCACATTGGTTATATCTTTGATCACAGATTAACCATTTAGTTAAAATTCTTGTGCAGTCCAGTCGATAAAGATAAGATAATTCACTCAATTATTGCCTATCTATTTTACATAAGGACATAAAAAATAATCGAACGATCGATGATGTGATTTTCATTGACTTTTTGTTGTCCATTGATTACTTTTATAATTTTATGCATTATAATTAGGTGATCACCCAAAAGTCTCCTCTCTCATTCTTTTTAATTTAATCCAGGAGCATCACCAAAAAATGTTCAGCTGTTGTGATGGCAAGCGTTGCTTAGGCACGGTTTAGTTACTTCTGTACACCATACCTGATACTTTGTATTGTGTCACATTGCGCCTTAATTGCTAAGATTTCTGGTAAATAACTGTTCTTATAGTAAAAGTACATCAAAATCTCACATGAATTTGCTATTTTTATGATTCTTCATTCTTCAACATCAGTTGGCTCTTTCATCTTCGTCGGAGAAAAATTTACCTTACTTATACTTTTGCGTTGTAATGTTAACTCTTCCTTCCTTTTTCTGCTATAAATCTCTCAGAAATTCTTCTTTATTCATCTTCTTGCCCTCTTCTGCTTTTTTTATTTGTCGTCTTGTGCTAAGGTTTAGATTAGGTAGTCCAATTTTGACCCTCGCTTCCACAGACAGATTACCTCTCCCTTTGGGAATATTAATAAAGCACTAGTTTCTTTGACGAGGGATCTTTCATATCCTCAGAACAAGAGCCAGAAATGTTTGCACTATCATCCCGTTATAGCAGTCAGCCACCACGCGTGTGGGACCTTGGACCCTCAATTTTCTGAGCATAGAGCGTAATCCTCGACACTTGCAATTGAGAGGATGTCGAAAAGTATGCCTCTCCGAATCTAGACGTTGACTATGGAAAGCTCTTTCAATTGCCAGTTTTCATTTTGCAAGTGATATGTTTTTGGCCTTTAGCAGTTTTCTTCGTATCTTCTTCAAGGGACTGTGACTCTCGAATTAGAATATTGGCACCATAAAACAAACATGTTTGCAATAGCTGCCCAGCGTTTTTCAAGCACTTTTGGATAAATTTCTTTGCAAGAGTGGCTGCTGGCTAATATTCTTGACATTTCTCTCCACTCTGCTCTCTTAGCAGAAACCCATTATCTTAGAACATACGACATTAAGGTCTATGAGTTCAGAAGGCATATTCATTGTCTCGCACCAGTTTTCCAGTGAAAAGATACTGTTGTGAGTGGAAGTTATCCAGTCTTGTTTTCCTTTTACTAGCATGGTTTCGAATTTTCAGATTTTGCAAAGTGGAAGAAACTATTCTGAAGCCTGGAAATAAGAAAACAAGAAAATTTGCACTATTGTATGAATAAAAAATGAATATTAAAAGAGCACACAGCTGCAATTGAGAGTGTATTGCTAGTTTAAAAACTTTACGAGTGGCATTAAATTTTTTTTACAATGTATATATATAGTATTAAATATTAAAGTATGTTTATTTTATACTATAACCTTAGAGCAGTTAATTCAGAGAGATAATTAAATTTATTTAAAAAAGGGAATATCTTAATGATAAGAAGACAGTTTGCTGCGAATATTTAACATGAAATGTGAAAACATCACAAATTTGAACAGTAGCTATTTACCAAGTTCAAACCCAAAAAAAATGCCTACCAAATTGCCCATTCTTGTAATATAATTGTGTAATCGCTAGTCAAAAAAACTTTTTGACCCCCCATTTTTGAAAAAAGTGGAAAGTAATAAAGATTTTGCTGAAAAGGCCACCACGTTCATTATCGTGCTGTTGCCAGGGTTGCTGATAAGGCAAGGCGGCCCCTTGCTGTGAATTCTGTTTTGACTCGGAGGCGGCTTGCACTCGGTTATGCTATTTAAATGCACTCTAGAGGTGGTTCACCGTCGTCGGAGATGACATTCTTGTGGGGTTTCAGGCTTTCAAGGAATTCTTATCAGAACCTTTTATATATCAAAACTAGATTTATTATTGAATCTAAAAAGTTCTCATAATTCTTTCTACCCAAAAAGTAAGGAAGTATCTTGGCCATATTTAACCAATAACCATACCACCAAAATGGCCGAATACCGATACTATCAGTACCATCTCACTAATATTATATATGTAGTTAACCCATTATAACTTTGTAAAATGATAATTTTAATTTATGTCGTACTGATGCTAAGATTTGCTAAGCGTGAGCAAAAAATTTAATGACATAAGTCAAAGAGTGATAAAAATATTAAATCATCGTTACCTATATTTTGAGATACTCTTCAGTCAGATCAAGATTAATTTGTGGTATCACTTACTAAGTATCTTTCAATTAGTACAACTTTTGACAGTGGAATTTCTCTATAGAGAGATTAAATTTCAAGGAAAAGGCTTCGACATCATTTTCGATCACAAATTTTCGCACCAACGAAGAGTCAAGGCGAAGTGTGGTAAAACGCTCATGGAAAGGGCGTGGTGTACTATCCAATTTTTTGCGGCTTGAGAAGAGAGAGAGATGTAATCTCATTATCTTTCATATTACTTTACTTTTTTTGAATATCTCTTCTATGTTTAATAAATATCATTTCAAATATGGATTCCTAAATTACCATTCTCATATAAGGGTGCTTGCTCTTAAAGATGATGTTGCTCAACCCACGGCATATTTACCATATGTAACTAGCTCTTAGGTATTTAAATATACGAGGTTGAAACCTGAAGGATAGAAAACACCCAGAATTCATTCCCTTCCACTCCGTTCTTATAAAACAATACAAAATGAAAAAAAAGAAGAAAAAAGAGGTTAGTATACAATAAACGACACAATCACTAACCTCGGAACCACCTCGAATGATAAGATATGTCTCTCTCAGCAAACGAAACAATTATCTATATTACGAACGTTCCAAATATTTCAGTTAATTTAATTTTGGATTAAATGAAGTACATATCAATCATCCTTTCACACTTCTGTCTGCGAAGGTACGAGGAAATTCATCCTCTGTAAGCATAAGACAAACTTTCCTTTTTTCAGGGAGTTATGGATTATCTTTCATCATTTCAAGTTTTTATTTGCGCACAGAAAACTGCATTTTTTGGTGAGTTTTCCAGATCACTGAACTTTAGATATCCGTTTCTCGATAGTGTCTAAATGGTTCTATGACCGCTCCCTTTAATTATTTGATGTCATTCTTTTTTTTCTTTTTCTAAAGTGAATACGGTTTTCCTACCATTAATTTACAATATAAATGCAATAAGATTTGTCCTTTAACTTTTTTTTTTTACGTTATGGATTCTCTCCTTTCATCTATTTATACTTCAGCCGATTTTTATGGGGTCACAAGATATCTATTCTAGTTGTCATTCTCTACGTTACAGTAGATCTTTTGATTCCTTTCGAATCCTAAAATGACGAAGTGATTTCGGGGTTTGAAAACCACTGACAAAAATTTTTTCAATAAATAAAGGATACTGCTTATATATAATTCTACAAGCACACTCTCGTCTTATCCATTATCAATATGGTCACCCAGACAATGTTACTAAGCTCCTCTGAGGATCTACCTGCTGTTTGAAATATTATTTACTTGTACTGTCTCTTGTTGTCTTTCAATAGAACTCCATGGATACATAGTAGAAACTCCTCTTATACTGGACTTTCTGGATTCAAACGGTTCGATCCGATGTGGCCTAAGGTTAACTTGGTTTGAAAAAAAAGCATACCATATTTGTTCACATATCAAGAATTATGAATGAGCATTTTCAGTAGAAGAAAATTATGCATCTTAATAAACATGTTTGTATGTTAGTTTTATATCTAACGGATTAACCCAAATATGCTTTGTGTTTAAAAATGCAGCGCTTTTATTTTCTGTATAGTTATAACATTATTGTATTTTTATGTATTCAAATATTTTTATATATGTTTAGATCTTCGGATGTAATACCAGGTTTATGCTCGTTATTTGAATGATTGCTTTACATTTCATTGTATGACTATTTTTTGCCTTCAATATGTTTGTATGGTCGGACTGGTTATGTCGTTCGGACATAACTAGAATGCACTTGCTGCGTGCATTTGAATAAAGTAATGGTATTTAATTGAATTTATGATTTTTAGTTAGGTTAATTGCGTCTGATAGAATATGATAAATAAAACATTACATTCTCAACTCGGGCTTGGGTTATAACCAGTAGAGTGTATTGTTATAGCGCAGGAGGCCAGTAAGATGACTGTGACTGCCTCCCTATGATCAACTTTGTTGTAAAATAATTTGGGTTAATTTATGTTTCGAGCCCCGATATTTTTCTTTTATTGCTTAAGGTATATTGCTTTATTTCAAGGAAAAATAAAAGCATAAGGTCAAAGTGAGAATAATTATATAAACTCGTCCTTTTGAGAGATACTCTTCAGTCAGATCAAAATTATTAAGAATTCAGAAGAAAATATCACTTCTACCTTAATATACCATGCTGCGGTCTCAGAAATCCTCGGCCGGCATATGAGAGATAAAATTTTTCAATAGGAACAAAGTCGGCTAGGCGACTTTGCAATTACGATCCAACAACATTTTTTCTGCCTACAAACGAAAGCATAGAAGCAACGATATGTGAAAAATACGTGCGCTGGTAAATCGTGCCTGATATGGGCAACATAATACCCAATTTGCCTGAGAAGAGAGTGAGGAGTAGTTAGAGGAGAACTGATAACGAGGGAGAGGCCAGGAGGACGAGAAAGAGAGACGAGACATGAAGGAAAACGAGAGAATGATGCATAATACTCAACTGAGGAAAAGAGGACTTTGTATACATTATACTTTTAATTTTAATGAGTCTCTTTGAGGTCATAACCTAAAATAGTATCACCAGTATATGTGATATTCTAAAATTACCTTCCTCTTAGTGTACTCTAAATATAGGAGTGCGTTATCGTCTATAAAGAAACACGACCAAATTGCAAGTAGAATATAGACAGCACCATAGATATTACTCAAGATAACACTTTCATCAAATATACAGTGATATAGGTATTTCACAAGTGAATTAAGTTTGATCAATTAATTATAGTGAGTTATGTTGAATAATTGTTATATCATTATATATATTATATCTATATTAGGTATGAGTTAGCAAGTTTATACTTAACCTTAATTGAAATCATATAAGCATATAAGTAATACATTGCGGTTGATAAAAGAGCTAAGTAATAATCTCTAAGCATAATGATTTATTATTTATGTAAATCCCTATATAGACTCCAAAAGTCTTTTAAAATATACATTGATGATTGAGAAAATGAGGGACTAGAAGAACACTGCTATTGTATTGTTGATGGTTTTAATTGCAATATCAGGCGTATATGGGATTAATGAGGGAAGCTCATATGGCAGATGTCCCAGTATTTTACTAAATGGATGTTGATATGCTTCTGAATGGACTCAAAGAGGTATTTATGTACGATTATGTGAAAGCGTGGTGATAAGAATAAATGGTTTTCAGGAAAGTGTATTAGCCTTAAGTAGTAATAAGCGGAGTGATACTAGAGGCAGGGATGTGTTATCTTCCTGGTTATTCCTTAATTGAATATCGGGTTTGGCGAAAATTATGGAAAGAATTAGAGGATGGGTTGTGGGTGGCATGGAGAATGGTGTATATAATATGGAGAAGTGAGGTGACGTGGAGGGTAGTCACATGTCCTACCTTATTATATGAAGATATTTGTTTTTTATGGTCGAATCTGAAGTACGGTTGTGAAAGAGATGGTTTAGAGAGATTTCAGAAGGCGTAGTATAAGGGCCCATGTAAAAAAGAAGGGGTTAGTTAGTAATCGTTAGATAAGAATAAGTTATGTTTGTGTTAGTTGAAAGGAAAAATCCTCGGTGTTAAAGTTATGTTTAGGATACTTGAGGCGAGACAGGAACAGAAGTGTCTTAGTTTAAAATATTATAGGATTATATGTTTGGATGAAAGGAACGGCATGTTTATCCAGAGATGTAGTAGTGGAAAGTTCAATTGTGGAAATAGGTCATTGAAGTTGGGCTGGGCTCAAGTAAATCGTTTGGTGTATTGGTTTAAGCGACTTAAGTTTTGAGTGCGCTAGGGTCTTACATCGAGCCGGTAGTGTATATTACCTGTTAATGTCATAGTTAGTTGAGGACTATGCTGAAATAAGAGGTATAGATCTAAAGATTTCATTACTCGTAAGGAGGTGTGAGAGAATAGAGGGATCGTTAAGGCTGGGCTTTCTTTTACAATATGTTTCGATTCTTGTACATACCTTTTCTGTTTCCTGCGTTGTCTATTTCATCGCGCTCTCTACCCTTCCAGTCTTGGGGGAAATAATAAATGTAGATGATTATAGTGAGTAGTTAATATTAGTGCCTTCAACAATATTATATTATTATATATATCACATGAATATACATTTCTTAGTTAAGCTATATTATATAATTATACTATTAATATGTAATAACATTTGATAGTTCCAACGTATATGAGTGTGGTATATATATTCACCAGGAGGGTGACAAGTTATTATATATTTATGAGGCAATGATATATTTTATAGAAGGAATAGATATTCCTATTTATTTTATATATATATATGACCAAAACCTGTCTAATTAATACAAATAACTTTGAAACAAAAAACTTACTTTTGATTGATAATACGGCAGATGTGCGATTCATTTTGCATTCATTTATCCGATTATAAAACCATTATCGAATTGATCAATACTAACATCTATACAAAACTTTTAATATAAAGTTAGCAAAATTTGGTGATAATATTTGGCATTTGTACGATAAAAGTTCTTTTTCCTTTATAAGATTTATAAAAAAGAATTATAAAAAAAAATTATTAACTATCCTGTTAAAATCATAATAACGCAAAGTCAATAATTTTAAATTAAAGTTATTTTCCTCTTTTTTTCCGTTTATAAATCTCATTTATCGTCCAATAACTACTTTGTACACATTTTATATTTTCTTATATCTAAAAATTTATCATGATTTGGATTACTGTTTGTAAAACTAATAACCGGAATATATTCACTGAAAAAAAAACAAAAAAAACTATAATATATAAGGTAATTGACTGAATAAAATTAATTCGCAAAGTTCAACGACCCTCAATACTTGAAGGCGATTTTTCCTTCGGAACAGAATACTAATAGAAACTTCTCTCTCCGTAGTCTAGGGACTCCTTCCCAATACTGAAAATTAAAAATCATCTAATTATATTGTCTTACTCCCTCTTCCAGTCTACCACCATATGTTTCTATCATCGTTAATAAACTCCAGATTTATTATTACTGTTTCTCTTGGTTATCCTCAGCAATTTGCGTCTCTGTTGCTATCCCGGAGGATAAGTTATTGGTTGAGCTTCTATTTCTTTATGTTACTCCCAAAATTAATTACCATCCTCCAATTATAGATTTTGTATAATTCAACATATCTAATTGCTTAACATTCTATTTTTAACTCCAGCTCTGATGGCCAAGTGACTTATCACGAAGAGTTATTGCAATCAGTTATTCCGATGCTATCTCATACTGTTAAGAATCTTCCATCGTTCATCACATTTAATTCTCCCATTTAAAAAAATATTTTATATATTCAAGCACTCTTCCTATTTTCTTTCTACCATACTGCATAGTTCTTCACTCAGCTAATGGATCCTATACAAGCTCTCTTTTGCTTTAATTTTTCTGACTTCCACACAATTTTGTGTTCTTCCCTCCATTACTATCACCTGTACTCAATATGATACTCAGTATACCATTTTGAGTACTTACCTTCGAATCATCATCCTACCAATAAGATGCGTCAGGATTAAAACTTCATAGATACTATTTTCCCTGTTTTTTATTGTCTCATTACAAATACTCAGTATTTTATCCTTTTTGTCTTGTCCTCCTCCCTCCTTTTATTTATTTTTCATTCATTGTGTTCATGCGGCCATTCGCCCCGATTTCATATTAGTTACCTATTTGTTCTATCTGTATCATGAGAAGCTCAAACTCAGCCTAAGTATTGCTGTGCGATAGCTCAATTAAGTCCTCTTCCTAATATAGTACCTATAAGACGTTGTTCTTCCTTACTCAAATTTCAGTCCAAATTCTTCCTTTTTCCGTATGTCGTATTTTCTGTTAATTCTCCTCTTGAATATATCGTAGGTTGTTCATGATGTCCATGTATAATGTCTTCATTTTTATCGCTCTTATTTTGTATCGCCCTGCTTACATATCTGAAAAATCTTCTCTCATCTTATACTCCCCACCTTTAATTCTTGTTTGATCCTAATTTTCCAATTATTTTTCATATACACTTTCTTCACCTCCATAAATCATAGTTCATCAAAACGAATCAGCTACCTATCTATCAATTTACCATTTTTCCTTCCAGGAAAAAATTCTTTTTTCTACTTTACTATTTTTTCCCGTGTTTCCTTGTTTCTTTTTTTATTATTTCACCATACTGTCATACCGGACTCTCTCATGCTTCTGAGCATCATTTAAACCTTTCTATAACTGCCTTCCGAACGTTTTCCAAATTTTTTCTGTCTTATGCCTCGCCAGTGGTACTGAAATTAGACATCCCTTTTAAGTGTATTCCCTTGAGATGATTGTGCTGTGTAACAGTTCTTGTAAGTATTGTTGATTCTTCTCAATCCATTTCGATTTATTTATACCCATATAAGTCATATATACACTTTATAACTTCAGTTGTTGATAAAGTCAGGTGAGATTACACAAAGCGATCCGATTGATACTTTGATCCATTTCTTTCCTAATACTAATCGCCTTCGCAACTAGACGTAGCTTTACTAAGTTATATCCCTCCTTCTTTTTCTTATTTGGAATCTATATAATCCATCTTTTTCTCACAGGTCTCATGTTTTTATTCAAATCTACCTCTTCATAAACTTAAAGTTTGGCTCAGTTTCAAAAAGTTTCATTTTTCTCTTTCTTAATTTTTTACTCTTTCGCCCATTTTCCCAGAGCGGTTCCATTTCTCCTAATATATTTCTTCATCACCATTATGGATTTCCTTCTTCTCTCATTCTCTTATTATTTATTGTCTCCTGACGTTTTATTGTTTTCTCTAGGTTTCCTTCTTTACAAAACTTTCTGGCCTAACTCTATTTAGGTTTTTTATCCATTCTATTTTCGGCTCATTGTCTTTGCTCCGTATAATATATAGAATATTGATATATTTCCTCCTTTTTTCCCTCCCATACTACTCACGAATTTTTATAATTTTCCAAACTAATATATTAAATACTGCCAAATATTATAACAATCATGTTTTCATATATGATATCTCTCTCTATAATACTCTAATTGAATTCAGATCTATAGTATGTAATCATTCAGAGCTATACTGTGTCTCTAGTACCTCGTGCGATATTCTTTCCTTCCCTCTTGTCCTTCTCTTAACTCTATGTTCTCTCTCTCCACATTTCATCTCTCAACCTCATTCTCTGCCTCTCGTCTCACTTAAGATCACTTGTGGCATTCAGTATCTATTCTTCATCTGCAACTCTCTCTATCAACTCATCTCTATACCTAGCTAGTCCATGATAGTTCTCTTGTTGTATTCTTGTCGCAGAAAATTATGCACTATTTGGTCTTACATCTATTCATGTTACCTCCTAGCTCGTCTCAACCACTATCTTTTTTTGCCATTCTTCTTCTCCTCACACAGTCGTCTTTCTGCAGGGCTTACCATTACTCGATGCTGTTTTCCCCTTTTCCTTGATACTTGTATATAGACAGACTCTTTCGGTAGCCTGGCTCTCACTTAAATCTGCTATTCTCCGAATTATGATGATTCTGACAAATACTGTTGTAAATGCTCTTTTGCTCGTGCCGAAAAAAAAGACCAAATCTATGCTTGACTTACCAATCATATCTAGCATATTGAATATGATATTACCTCATATTTTAATTCACTTATTAGAAAATTAATTCATTAATAATCTCGATTTTAACTTTAGTTTCTACCTTACCAATTTTATCATATCTCACACTTGTGATGCCGAATATCTTCGATGTACTGCTTGTCGTTCTTTTTCATCTTTTTCATTTTATTCTTTAAAAACCTTTTATAATATATAATACACTCGAACACCTTTCAATAGTCCAGGGAGAAATAATAAGACGTCTCACAACATGTGTTTATAATCGCCCAAGATTTAGGGTACATACCAGCATTTTGCCTCCCACCTTACCTATCCGCAACTAGAACCAACAATCTCAAAAGAACAAAACTGTCAATCCTCCTCTTTTACTGAATTAACTTTAGTCATTCTTATTACACCGCAATTCCTACCTCTCTCAATTATTTTCACATTGCCCACGTACTTCGACATGTGCAGTGCGTAAAAAGTTCTATTAACCAAAAATTCATATTTCTGTATATTCTATCATATTATTATTAGCGTAAATTCCTTATTCTGGAATTCCCTTTCACCATAGTTATATATATTTTTCTTTTGGTGTACCGAATAAATATACTCAATTACCACTACTTATATCCATTACAATTTACTATCATTTTCCTTCAACGTTGTGTACTCCTATTTCTCACATTTTAACCTTGAAAGAATCTAGTATTCCATTCTTTATATTATTTTAACATACAAGAAGAAATAAAATATCGCCCTCTAAGATACCAATATCTAATGCTATAGGTTCATTGAACTTCTTAGCTAAATGGCTAAACCTAACTTATAACAGGATATTTATAACTTGGTAATATTTTTTAAATCTCTTAACATATAATATTATATATATAAAAATATATATTATTATATATTATATTATATCACAATTTATTTATATAATGAATATATAAATATCAATTAGTTTTTAATATTTAGAAATTTTTCCGTATTTTATGATCTACAAATTTGATTGATTTTCTTGCAATACTGATTAATCAATTTCTTATAAAGTGTCTCAAGTACTATCCAAGGTCCGAATTGTAAAGGTGAAGTTATACCTACTTTAAATTCCTTTATTTCTGTTTGTTTTGAATCAATCTTATCAACCAACTCTCTTCTTTTAATATTAAACCAATACACTTTTTCCTTCTTGTTCCATCTGTTTGCAACTTTATTTCAAATGACCTTCTCACTATCACATTAGGATAATGCACGAATTTATGTCAATCTACTTCACACAAAACTTTTTACTCATTCCAGTAGTAATTCATCTTATTTCTTTAAATAATTATAATTATCTTTTAGAACTGGGAGTTTTATCGTGACATAGTTAACTTTTTAAGTTCACTAAATGTGACAGAAAGGTATAATCTTATATTACTTACAAGAATTCTGTTTCTAAATAAACCTTATCATTATTATATAATTCCACACATTATTATGTATTTTAATTCTTATTTTTGACTTTTACTCTCAAATAATTTTTCTAATTTACTCAAAAAAATAGTTCTTGCTATCTTTTTTTTATCTTGTATCTGTTATAACCATTATTACTTATCTGACATTCTTCCTCGTTTCATCATATTAGAATATACTCATTATATACCTATTATAGTCACAACTTCTACCTAATTACAACAGTATAAGTGAGCATCCTGATAATCTATTTATGATACCTCCAAACCTACTGTAATTTATTTCTATCATAGTAGTCAATATGGAATAGTTATCTTCCCAAATAGATAATAACTATCTCCCTTTGTTAATCATTCCCACTCTGATATTTTACCTACTCGAATCTTGAACAGTGGTATTTACTATTTATAGATGATCCTATATTCTCCAACAGGTATGTTCCCAAACTGCATGTTCTTTTGAATATACAGCTCGAGATTCACCGTTACTTTCTTCTCCACCGTAACAAACTTTGTGACAAATTAATATTATTTATCCTCTTTTTACCAGGGCATTGTTATACTTCATATCAGTCACTTCTTTGTTTACAGTGTATAAAGCAATTTTTATATATATTCCATTTTCTTTCACCTTATCATACTTAGTCCCAATTCTTATTACTTTTTCCTATTGACTCCTTATTAAATCGCTATCCTTCCCATAATATCCATCAATACTTCACTCAATATATATATTATGTATACATATATAATTTAGTGTCTCTAAACTACTCATCACGATTTTTTCATCTTTTACTTCTAACCTTTACTCCTCACAAAATAACCCAAACCATCCTAAGTTTTGCTCTGCATCATCCATTTCCTTCTTATTCCTGATGCAAACTTATATCCTCACCATAAGTTGCTAATTAAAATTTCTATCTTATACATTATCTACCCATGCTTTATACTTTTCACTTCATCATTTAATTCTGAAGGAGATCATTCATCCTTCTGATCTTTGTTCTTTTATTATCTTATATATATATATATATTTCCATATATTTTTCTTTTCATTAAAATTTTGATATAATATTTCCTTTTCCATTTCATATGCCACCTTGGGAAATTCTTCTTTTTATGTCTATTATATAATTTCACCAAACTGCCAAAGTTCTCCTGACATTAAAGCTATACCTGATGAATTTATTAGATCCCTGGATAAATCTATACTGATGTCTTGGCTAATATAATACTCCATACCCAATCTATATCTACTTTCCTATTTCCATTCGGCCATATTATTTTACTTCATTATTTATTCTCCTCCTTTGAATTTGTTAATATTACACCATTATGTGTATGTATAATTTCTACTGTGTCGCTGAGGGGTATTTACCTCTTTATCTTTTCTTATATATAATTTCCTCCCTAACATGTATACGGTAACTAACTTGAGAGTTGATAAATATTTTTTCTTCAATAGAAGTGATTAAATACTAAGTGAATTAAAATTGACAAAACCTAATTTAAATAATACAAAATATAAACTTTTTATAAAACAAAAATTAACTTACTTTGATGTAATTTAAATACGGATTAATGAGTTGCATTTCATTTTGCTGATATATATAATTAAAACAATTATATCATTAAGTTTGATAATAACATCAACATAATCTTTATATTAATATAAATTATACAATAATATCATAATATAGTTTATAAATGGTAAACACTGAAAATCAAGTAGGAAGTAGTCAGATGTAATTGAATGGAGAGGAGAAGGAATATATAGAATATATAAAAATCCGATTATAAATAATAACTCCATTCCTGAGGTTAATGAACCACTCTTCAAAGTAATCAATCTACCGTTGCAACGTCATATAATATTCAAAGAGTTCATAAATGTTGCCAAGATTTCCTTTACCTCAGACAGTGTATAATATTTATTGCTCCATGTTAATGTTAGGCCACATCACATTATATTTGAGTATTCAACTGGAGCGTTTGACACATTTTAATTTTCTTATATCTACAGTTTATCATGTTTTGCATTACTAAAAGGTTCATCTGAGAATTAATTCACTTTTAATATTATTCATGAACAAAAAAACAAAAAAAATATTAATATATAATAAATTAAAACTAATAAGAGATCAAATTCGCCACATATCCTACACAGACGATTCAATATTCTATGAGGCGATATTTTTCTCTATCGTACATGAAATATATATATATATAAATATTAATATATAATATATATATATATATATATAAATATATTAATATATATATATATAATATATAATATATATATATATATATTTATTATTAATAATATATATATATATATATATTATATATATATATATATATAATATATTTAGAAACTTACTCATTCTCGTAGTATAGTTAGGATCGTCACTTTCTACACAAATACTGAAAAAAAAAATTCAATATATATATATATAATATATTATATATATATATATAAATATAATATTAATATATATATATTATTATATAAATATATATATATATAATATATTAATATATATTTTTAATATATTATTAATATATTATATAATAATATAATATAATAATATATATATTAATATATATATATTAATATATATTATATATCTATATATTAATTATTAAATAATAATATATATATATATATATTATATTATATTATACTATATATATATATATTATATTATATATATATATATATATATATAATATTATATATAATATATAATTATATATTATTATATTATTATATAATTATATATTAAGATATATAGATATTATATATATTAATTATATATATATATAAATTATATAATATATATATAATGTTATATATCGATGTACAACATCTGAGTTTATTTCAAGACCTATGTATACTCTTAGAGCCCGATCGTGATTACTTTTTAAATGGTTTTTTCAAGGTCCCCAAGTACAGTTGATTCCATTGCTGCTTAACCAGTCAACGACTAAAACATATATTACAGGATCATAGTAGTGATTATGGCACCCAAGTGTACGCCTAGTAGTACTTAAGTATTCTGTGCTACCTCTGTGAATAGGCTATGCCCGTGAGTGGTGAATTCTTTTATATATAAAAAATCATGATAAAATATTTATTGAAGTTTAAATATTTTATACTAAAGAGTGAGAAACCGTTTTGTATCATAAATAATGTAAGTATTCTGTGTTATATATATATTATGCGTATATATATTTCTTAAATACGATTACAAGTGATGTAATAACTAGGCATAGATAAATATAACATTACTGTATATAGGTCAACATAATTACTAATCTAGAATTATTTTTAGTTTTAATGTAATAGGACCATTATATTTAATATATATTTACAATTCACGGTGTCATTTTAAAAATGAAGTTTATATTGAAATAATGTTTGTAAATAATTAGTGTTAAGGCTAAAAAGAACACATTTATTTTCAGTCTCAATAATTTAGAATTAAATAGTATCTTTATTATTAGCGTTTTGTATGATCCATCAATACATCTAATGACGAATGTCCTATTATTTAAATGTTGTCCTATGTACCTTTCTAATCGACCATACAACTTTTCTCATTCTATATGGTAACACTTATCTGTAGATACGACAGTATTCATCAGTCTATAAGTTAAGAATATAGTATACATATCTATATCTTATATTTTCCTCTCTTATCCTAAGGTAAGTTTAATATAGTAACCAAGTATTTAATATTAAATTGAAAACAGAAATAAAATTATTATGTTAGAATAATAAAACATGTAACAAATATCTTAACTGCTTCTTTCACTCCCTCTCCCACCTCTTTTATTAATTGCAAGCCCTAATTCGAATTAGTGTCCTAAAAAAAAATCTACACCCTAATATAGATTTTTACACATAACCACTTAGCTGAACAGTACTCAGAACCCCTCTGTTATATATATCTCACATCAGAGTTGAATAGTGGTGTTATCTCTCATTTAGTGCCAGGCCCATAACTATTACCCTTCCTAACACAAAACCTTACCCTTATTACTTCCTTATATTATTGAGCTTCCTTTTCTTGTCACATCTTGAGCCAAAACTCTCATTCCTTTCCTTTAGTACACTTTTCACTGATTCGAATATTTACCTCTACTTATTATTTCTTATCGGTCTCTACCAAGCCTCTCGATTATCCAGCATACACACCAACTATAATAATTATATATATATCTGCTATATAACCCAAACTGATCATAGTACATCCCATTCTACTTTCCATATGACCAAATACCACTTATTAAATTAACACCTACTCTATTTTCAACTGCTCACGATGCTTAGCAACAGCGTAGCACAACTCTCTAACTATCGAATGTATATCGCTGCAAAATGAGTATTAATCAATTCTCACACTTAAACACGGCCCTTTATAATATTTTGTTGCTGTGCTCATATTGCTGATAACAATGAATTTACAGCACTGAATGACTGCACCAATGTGTTACTATGAGCTGCTCATACAGACTATATCTTATGCTCGTGCAACTTATCATGTGATGATATTAATGATGTAACAACGGCAAACAACAACCCATACAACAATGTCAGAGACCCTTGATTACCGTGTAAAAGATCTGTGTAGATGCCCTAGTCCCATGTTACAGTTCCTAGCGCGATGCAAATATATTAATATCTGCATCTCAGATTGAACCACCTTGCAACCACGCGCAATCTACGATTTAATATGTTTCCTACTACTCACCTGTCAGGGTCTTACCATCCGTATGTATTGTTTTCACCTGTGCGCCTAATCGATATAGCCTATTTATTATTGATACATAAACGACTGATACTCGTTATATCAATATGATCCCACACATCACAATCAGTTCTGCATTCAAACCGCAAGAGTACCATACTGTCTAGTCATCGCTCACATACCTATTCACCATAGTAAGCATCTCTGAGTCAAATTTATCTTTGCGAAAATCAGCCCGCTATCTTAGAAAGTTTTTGACGTGCGATTGAACCACATAGAGCCAAGAATACCGTCGAGGAGTCTACCTAAAGAGTACCACACAGTGCAATATCGTAATTCATAGTTTCAGGTCTCCACTAGCGAATAAGTCAAAATATCAATGCCCATAGCTTCGGTCCTAGGCGTCTTTAATCTTCCTATTCGATTACTATCCTCAGTCTCATTGAGTACAAAAGCCCGTAGCCTAATCTGATCGGAGACATAACCAAACCCGCCTCGAAACATCCACTCGAAGAAATTAAGGATAATTAATTCATCTTCGTGTCTTGAGACAGTCACGCCCTCTTCTTACAGCGAACGCAGTGTCAACTATCGACATACCGATCCATTCAGAACCCATCACTAATCGAAATCATACTCTCAAGCACCCTCGCTCCTATTGTTTCCTCGTGCCACTATCACCTATTTAACCTAGCGTTCAGTATTATACTTCTTCTCTCAAAATCAAAGTCTTTAATTCATTACATTCTCCCAATTTTCATCGAAATCATTGTTATATCTTAATGCGTATAAATATCTTAGCAAATACTCCTCATGAACAATCCTCCAGTGAGCCCTCGTTACCCATCTCACCATAGTCTCATTCACACTATTATCTTCACCTCTCTCAAAGAGGTAAAAAAAATACTACCCACACCAAATATTATACCTATTTATATCCCTATTAGTCTATTGATATCTTGGCCTACAGCCACCTCAAAAAAGACTTTACCTCTCCCAGGTTCCACATTATCTGCCATAATCCCCATCTACAACACACCATCAATAAGGTACTATTATACCGCTTAAGTCCATCCAGTCACTTATTAAGGAACTAACCCTATCTCAGATCAACAAGCTTGATTTATCACTTCAATATTTAGGTTCAATCAATAAATCTTATTATTATTATATATATATATATATTACGTCCATCCATTCTATATATTGATCATTTGATTTATACAAGTAAACTTTATCATATACCTGCAGATTTTACCATTCTTCAACTTCTCACTCTACCTTTAACATAGTGGATCCCAAATTATAATTTTTTTCTAACATATATGATTTTATACGACTTGTCTGTCGAACGATGTGCAAGTATGTATTCAATATAGAAAGGAAGTATAAAATATAAAGAAAGAAATAAACTTGTTATATATCATATCTTCAGGCACTCCATCAACTTTTTAGAGTATATCACCGCGATACGCACCCCCTCATACCCTATTTGCCTGTCAGATTAACCTGCATACCTTTTCATCTCTCTACTCAAAGTTGGAACAGTCTCCCAGAAAATGTTTAGTAATATTTTTTGTTTTTTGTAAAAAAAAGATTAATCATTATTAAAAAAAAAAAATTAATCACAATTAATTAAATTTATTGTGCTTTTAAATAAACTATTAGTAAAAAAATCAACATCTTAGGATTTTCGATAAAATTTAGTGGTGGAGCAGCAAAATTTTCGCTAATATTCTTTTTCACATAGTCAAAAAAGGAATTAAAAAAAAGAATTATCTAGAAATTACCAAGAAGGTCGTCAATAGAATATTTCTTAGTATCCATATTTCTTATATTTTTGAAATTATATGTTTTTTTAATTAAACTTTGTTGTAATTATATATAAATATAATATAAAAAATACATTTCTAACTGTTAGAATTAGTTGCCTTGTGTGTAAAAATTATTTATTCTATAATAGCTACGTATAAGACATATGTAAAGAATGTAATATTCGGCTATATGCTAGTCGGCTTACGTATATGAAATTTCTCCCATAGATTCAAATGAGAATAGATTCAAGACACCTAAATAGTGACAGTATCTCAGGTATAAGTTACTTACAGCGGTGTTATAGAGTTATACACTCGCCCAAAAACTACGCAGAATATAAGACCCAGATAATCTGATCTACATGTTTCTTAGAGCGTATATTTATATATTATATTATATTAGTGTGAAGTGTGTTACCTAGTTCTTCTATTGACCTCTTTGTCACTACAGCAATTAAAAAAACTATCGTTAGCCATCAATCCCTATACTTCTAGAATTATGTAGAGTTATATAACATGATATGATTTATGAGTTATGACATGTGATATATAACTTACATTCAAGAAAAAAAAAAATAAAATTATTATGTACCAAAATTGTTTTACTCAAGCTCCTACATAAATATACTAATATTACCATCCTGAGATCTATGCACTGACCAAGTCTTACATAGTGTTAGACGTTATGTCATATCCCATAACATGAACTACCTATTAATTAATTACTGAGAGAATGCCATTTAATCTAAAACACCAATACACTATCTCTCAATTAAAGTAAATAGTAACTTACATGGTTATATATGGGCAACAACATTATCTACACTCATATATTCTCATTATGGAAACAGCCTCATATATTCCTCACACGTAATACTTACTTAAATCTGTTATTATTTACTGGCACTAGATAACTGATATCATTCCCATTCCTAAACATGAGAAATTTTTCAGGTGTTCTTTGAACATAGTTACTTCAATACCATAATGGTACAGTAAAAACTACAGCTTGTGAAAGTTTATTGAACAGAGAAACAAGACAACGCAGACCCATTCAACATAATAGACAATCTCAACACCCAAATTACCACTCAAATAGCAGCATGCAAGTAAGTTACTTGCATGCTGCTATTTGGGTGGTAATTTGGGTGTTGAAGTTGTCTATTATGTTGTTAGCTATGTTGTATGGGTCTGTGTTGTCTTAAGCTGTTTCTCTGTTTGATAAGCTCTCACGAGCTGTAGTTTTAACTGTTTCATTTTGATATCTGTTGACTAGCTGTTTTTTTTACTGTTTTGATGATGGTGTTGAGCAGAGTTCAAAGATTTTGAATTTATTATTTCGTTTCGTATTACATAGGTTTCAAATTAATGTGTGAAATTTGCTAAAT
>JABUQX010027184.1:0-10000 GCA_015478945.1 Trachelipus rathkii | reverse complement strand
GAGGTCAAATGGAGACATTTGCTAAAAAAAAAAAAAAAAAAAAAAAAAAAAAAAAAAAAAAAAAAAAAAAAAAATTCAGGGATATTTAGAGTTTCTGTAACGAATCCAACAAAGCTTAACCTAACCTAACCTAACCTAACCTAACCTAACCTAACCTAACCTAACTTAACCTAACCTAAACTAACCTAGCCTAACCTAACCTAACCTAACCTAACCTAATCTAACCTAACCTAACCTAACCTAACTTAATCTAATGTAACGTAACCTATCCTAACGCCTCTGGCGGGCTGTACGAGAAATTTTTTTGATGCCTCTCGACCATTTGGACCTGTCCATCCATTTGGGATAGTCCCCATGTTGTTTGTGTTAGAGTTTTTAATTTGAAATCTTCCCAATTTTCCATACGATTGCTTAAGCGCTTTGGGTAATCCGCAACTAAAATCATTTGTTCTGTTTGCTTATCCCCTAACTAGGGTTGGCCGAGCACCAGAATTTTAAGCTCCACGCCGCACCACGCACGGTACCGCACCGCATCAAACCATAGTAAGTGCACCAAGCACGGTACCGCACCAAAAGTCATTTTCGTAGCATTTCCATTTTTTTTTTTAAATCGCACCGCTCCTCGACACTGGAATTGTGTGCCGCACCGCACCGCACCGCACCGCACCGCACCGCACCGCACCAAAGTGCAGCGGACCACGCATTCGCATTGCACTTGGTGGCTCGTGCAAACCATACAACCTAACTATATTGACTATCCTTAAATTCGTGGAACTATCTTACCCTCCCCAAAAATAAACCACACTGGAATAATAGTGCAACTCACTACCGAGATTCCTGGTGGTCCTGGAGATGAATTCGAAATTCTTGACCAATTTTTTGACCTTTCTAATCCCCCTCCCTTACCTTGTTAAAATCTCTATCTCTATCTCTATCTCTATCTCTATCTCTATCTCTATTCTTATTCTCTAAACCATGTTATATATTCTTCAAGTCTTCTGGTAAAAAAAGACTAACTTCAAGAGAGAGAGAAAAACGGTTTAAGCATTTCTGTGCCATAAACTGTTTGAACTTGCGGTTGTACTTCTTTAAGTTCCTCGGAGTAATTGTTACCTCAGTGGGAAGGGCCCTCTCAGTGCCCAGAGCCTCATATATTATAATATATATATATATATATATATAATATATATATATATATATATATATAATATATATATATATATATATATATATATATATATATTATTATATATATATATATATATATATTATTATATTAGGGATGTACCGATAGTATCGCAGTATAGGTAGTATCGGGCCTTTTTGTGGGGTATCGGTATCGGTATCGGTATTGGTTAATATGGCCGATACTTGGCCGATACTTCTTACTTTTTGGGTGAAGAATTATGAGAAACTTTCAGATTCAATAACACTATGTAAGTAACACAAAAAATGTTTATTTTTATTTTTTTATTGAATCTTCAATATTTTTTGACGCTGAACACAGAAATGACCTTCATTTTTTCTATCATCGATACTTTGAGAGTTATTACAATATTTAAGTTTTGGAATTTTTAAGGTTTGTTATTGAGCTTACACTGTAGGCACTTATTACAATTTTTTTTATTTGAAGGTTTAAATTTACGAGCAGTTACTTAAAAAAGACTTTTTACTTGACAAGATGCATACTAATATCCCAAAATATAAGTCAATGCTTTAAATGCCAAAAACATGCTTTACTTTGCATTAATTTAAAAAGTAGACTTTTGTTCATCGTGTTTTCTCTTGTGAATCAATTTGGCTTCTCTTATCAAAACCACATATAATCACCCATCATGGCACCATCCCAACGTCCCTGGTATCGCCTTTCCATTGTCTGAATATCCTGGTTAAATCTTTCACCATGCTCTTCACTTATATCCCCTAAATTCTATCGAAAAAAGTCCAAATGCGAGTGTAAATAACGCACCTTTAATGACATACGGCACCCCATTTTTTTTATAACAATCAATGAGCATTTTTATCAGCTGTTTTGTAATTTGGATCTTTACAATTTCCTAAAAATCCTTGAACCACATTACGGAATGCACACCATGCATCATTTTCAATTATGCTCATATTTTCCTTCAATTTCAAGGATTTAAGCATATTTAAGCATGCTTCAATGAGCTCATCATCTTCTAGAAAAGAAAAGAGAAAAACCTGCTACATATATATATATATATATATATATATATATATATATGATACATATATCTGTATAAAAATATATAACATTATATATATATATATTATATATATATATATATATATATATATATATAAGTAGCTGCTACATATATTTGATGCATCATAGCTTATACGTTCCTGCTTTTATATGTCATGGACTTGTCATAAAACAATTTTACTTACAGAAGGGGTTGGTGAAGCGTATTAGAGTAGTTTTCATTATGCAGGAAACTGGGGTTCTTGCGATAAGGTAATATTCTGGGTATGGCACCCACAGTCTCGCACTACGGTCGCCATATTTTGCTAAATATTCATTATGCAACCGTCCAGTCATTCAAATTGAGATCGTAAACCTGTCGCAATATTTCTGTAAATAGCAAAGGCAATATTGCCTGTTTAATCTTCCTCTTAGCCATCCTTTCTAGGTTTGTTTACAAACTTCCACATATAATGAGTGCCCAGGCTTATCTTAATCACAATATTGCATACCAAGTAGAGCCAGTGTACGTATATCCAATACTTGCGTTCCCTTCACAATTTTTAGTGGAAATGCTGTACTTGAACTAGCCATAATAATCCACACACATAAAGGAGAAGGAGTCAGCCCAACTTTTTACACTGTCTACTTGCAATTTTACAAATGTTTATTATTATTATTAAACTAATATTCTTGAAATTATAAAGATTATTTAAGTTTGAGTACCTTACTTCAAATATATCATTGCACTATATGTAGTTTAAAACAATGATATTTATATATGTATATATATATATATATATAATATATATATATATATATTATATATATATAGTATATTATATATGATATTATATATATATTATATTATATATATTATATATATAAAATCAGTTCTTAAGCATGCAATCCCCCACCAAAACATTAACGGCAACTGACTTTTAACTCAGAGCGATTCCAGTAAAACGACCCTACAAATTTGGAGAAAGATTTGCCAATAATTATTTTATGCAGTCGTAGCATAAAAACGGTCGATGCTAGGGAAAAACTAAAAACATATTTGGAATCTGCATAAAAAGCTGTATAAATAAAAATAATAAAAAAAAATCAGAAGAAACAAAAAATATATATTTTTTTTGTTACATTGTGTTCTCCTAACAGAACAGATTTTCATGCCTTTTTTGATTACCTTACTACTTCTCACGAGACTGTTATATCTTCTCATCCAAATACTGAGGTCCTCTATTGAGATCTTCTATTTAGGGGATTTCAATGTACACAACACTGAATGGTTGGGGTCCTCTCATACTGATTTAGGTGGGGAGGAAGACGAATCATTCAGTATTCTCAACGATCTGGAGCAACTAATTAAAGAACCAACACACATTCCGGATCGTCCCAACCAATTCTTGAACACTCTTGACCTATGTTTCACCACTAGTCCTTCTCTCTATAAATACACCACCTTCGCTCCTATCGGTAAATCTGACCACAACCTTATATCTCTTAATTTTAATACTTTCTCTCCAACAGCTCCATCCAGCCTATGCGTTTTTTCTGGCACTTTAATCGGGCTGACTGGGGGGCATTGCGTTGCTTCTACGCTAACTACAATTGGAGTGATTGCTTTGACTCTGAAGACGCTTCGGCTTCTGCCGATAAAGTGGGAGCTGTAATCGTTGATGGGATGAGGGCAGGTTTCATCCCTCTTCGACTAAATCTTTTCTCCTCAAAATCCATTGGTTCGCAAATTCGGCTTGTTCTACTGGCCATTTCAGGATTAGAGACAGTGCGCTATCGGGTGTGGAAAATTCTCATTCTCCTATCACTCTCGCTAATTTTCATTCAGCTAGAAATCGTTGCAGGGATACTCTTCAACGAGCAAAGCGGACTTTCATTAAACAAAAGTGCGCTGACCTCCTTGGTTTTCCTACTGACAAATCTTTCTGGCCTCTTGCCAAAAACATCTCTAACAACTTCTGTAAATCATCCTTTCCTTCTCTTATTCGCTCTGATGGTTCTGTTGCTAATACTCCAACTGAAAATGCCAATCTCTTCGGCCATTCCTATTTTCCTTCTAAACTCAACCCTTGGACGATTCTGGCATTCCTCTTCCTCCTCCTTTCTTCATCTCAGGTGTCCTATAGCTTTGCCTGCTTTATTACATTGAACGGGTGCATGGGCCTTCTTAAATCTATGAACTGTAAGGAAGCGGGTTGGCCCGCGATGGCATTCCTCCCGAGTTTTGATGGAGTGTGCTTCCGTGCTGACCCCGCCCTCGTTCAACTATATTCTCTATTTCCTCATACTAGCACTTTCCCTCAGTGTTCGAAGGAAGTGCGCATATGTCCAACCTATTCCTAAAAAAAAGAAAGCCTCTCTGATCCTTCTAACTATCGCCCTATATCTCTAACTTTATTCTATCTACGATCTTTGAAACCCTTCTCAACTCTCACTTCTTAGACCATCTGAAATCTCATTCCCTTTTTTCCGATCGCCAGTACGGCTTTCGCGCTCGAGGTCTACTGGCGTGCGATATACTTCCTATTTAACAGATTTATGGTTTCGCCCTTAGGAACTACTGGGAGACTTGCCGGTGGTGGCCGCCTTGAACATATCTCAAAGCATGACCGGGTATGGACACACGTCACTGCCTCTCCAGCTCCCCTCCTTTGGGGCTTTCCTCCTTCTCCTTTGCTTACTTAGTCTAGCTTTCTTTCAAATCGCCCTCAATATCGGCTGTGTTTGATGGAGCATCTTCTTCTTTTTCTGTCAATAGTGGTGTTCCCTCAGGGGTTCTGTCTTCTTCCTACTTTATTTCCTGCTTTTCATTAATGCACAAACTTCTCGTCTGCTACATCTAACTCTATTCCACTTCATTTATTACCCGATGCTGACCCTTCAATTCTTCAAACTAATTTTCAATTCTGCCCTCCCTCTTTTACTTCTAGAATTGCCTCTTAACCTTTCCGATTCTATTCTCGCTGTTGATCTGGACAGAATTTCCGGGTGGGATCGTCTCAACCTTGTGAAATTTAATTCTTTAATAACCACCAACTTCTACAAAATCTCCCTCTCTAAGACACCTTTTAACTTTCCTATATCTCTTTCGACGGTTCTCTCGTCTCTCCTGTTGACAAACATAAACATTCTTGGCCTTTAACATAAAACAAAAAAAATGTCTTGGAAACTTCACATCACAACGGTTGCTAGGGCGGCCTCAAAGAAACTGGAGTTCTGTTTTAGACCTGCCGAGAACTTTTTTTTCCTTCTTCTCGTTGCTCCAGCCTATACATAGGGTACTAATCCGCCCTTTGTATGCGAGTACTGCTCTCATATTCTGGGGGGGCTCTGGTTTCACCCGGCTTTTTGGATAGGGTCGAGTCAAAGGCCAAAAGGCTTATAAACTGCCCTGTACTTTCTTGTTCACTTGACCCTACTTATCTTTGCGGCGCGATGTGGTGCTTTATCATCTTTTCACAGGCTACCATAGCGGCAAGTGCTCGAGGGAACTTTCCACTCGCGTAGCACCACCTTTACGATGCCCACGAAGCACAAGGGGTGCCGTGTCGGCACATGAGTTTTGTGTTGATATTAGTAACTCCAGACTTGTTCGCTGCGGTGCTTCCTTCTTTCCTGCCACCTCCGTTCTGTGGAATTCTCTTCCATCTTCTGTGTTTCCTACTCAATTTAATCTCCCTCACTTTAAAGCCTGCGTCTGTGCTCATCTTCGTAATTTGCGCTAGATGAATATTTGAGACGTTCAACACCCCCTCCTTGAATAGGGCTCTGCCCGTGAGCGACGATGTCAAGTGTAAAAAAAAATAAAAAATAAACTTAGTTTCAATATATAAAAGGTTCTAATGAGGAATTTCTTAAGCTTGCTGAAACCCCACAAGAATGGCATCTCCGACGGTGAACCACTTCTAGAATGCATTTAAATGGCATAACCGAGGAGCTTGCTTGCGTGGCAAAAAAAAAAAAAGATTTACAGAAGTGGAAGCCGCTTTATCAGCAACCCCTGACAACAGCACTGATAGTGATGATGGTGGATTTTCAGCAAATTAAACCTTTCTGAAGTCAATGCAAGAGGATTTGGATATGTTAGACTTCGATAAGTTCATGGCCGAAATTGTATTGACATCTCATTCACCTTCAAAGAAATCCCACAAGGAACCTCATCGAAAAAAATTGAAGAGACAGTCATCAAGGAACAAAGATTATTCAAATTTGCAATCTGTGAAAGAGGAGATGAAGCTATACGAATAAACATGGAGATGCCTGCCTAACAGAAGAGAATCCTTTTCATGTCGGTGGCCATGAAAATTTAATGCCAAGCTTTCCTTATTATCAGTGCTTGCCAAGCCAAACTATTTAAATATCAGCCCCTCCCTCATCAGCCGAGAGCGAGCGTATTTTTAGCGTAGGTGGGAATGGTAAACACCCCAAAAAGGAACACTCTCTCGCCAGATACTACTGAAAGCTTAATGTTTTTGCCTCCATCTCAATTTGAGAATTTTTGAATTTGAGTATTGAATGATATCTATCTTTATCTTAAAGGAGTATATTTATTATCTATGTCATGCTTTGAATAATAACGTTTTTATTTTAGTCTTTTTAGACTGATTATATTGAGGTCTCTTCTTTCATTATTTTATTCTTTATATTTGTAGCTACTTAAAGAATCTTCTTGTAAATTTTAATCATGTTAAAACATAAAAGCTAGTAGTTGCTTAAACTGATACTTACTGCGGAAAATGGATAAATGGAATTTTTTTGAATAAACACAAACATTAAAAAATTTATTTAATATTATTATTTTAATTATTAATATTATTAATTCCTTTAAGATACTATTTTAATTTATAAAATAAAATATACTTGGCACAACCAAATATACGAAATAAATGATTTAAGTATTGGTGTACAAGGAATACAATCCTGAGTTGCTTTCTTAGCCAGTACACAAATGTTCTTTCTTATTACTGTCGTATTTATTAATATAATAAATTAAAAGTATCGTATCAACGCCGTATCGGGGTAATCGGTATCGGCACCTACAAAAAAGTAGAGTATCGGTATCGGCCTATCGGTATCGGCACATCCCTAATATAGTATATTTTTGACGGATAGATTTTATATATATATATATTATATATTAAAATATATATATACATTATATAATGTATATATATAAATATATATGTAAATGTATGTATAGGGTGTTTCCAATCGTTTTTATGGCCCCAGATTTGCTGTTTATAGAAATGAAAGTAATAGTCAAATTTAATTAACATTTTGTAGGGACATACCTATGGGTATGTGTGAGAAGCATGGTGTACATCGCCAGCAAATGTTGAAGTGATTACCATTAACATCAAGCATTGTCCAACATATTGTTTTTTGTTCATATTACGAAAAGAGAATCGTCCAGGCCAACATAATCGGGGAGAGTCACATGGTCAATTTTCCTTGACCCCCGAATGCTTGCCCTTTTAGTTGCCATGAGATTCCTTTGATTGTGCTATACACTTTTACCCTTTCAACCATACCTCCATAGGAATAATTCTGGCGTTACAAGGTCAGGTGACCTTGGTTGCCAAATTTTCTTAGAAATTGTCGCCAACCCAAAGATAGACTCAATTTCATTACATTTCTAGGATCGTTGCGAAGTTATGGCAGTTGGGCGCCATCATACTGAATATAGCCAATTTACGTAAGTTCCTCGTCATTCCAACTTGATTACCTGCCTCATTTAAGATTTCCATGCTAGACGTCCCAGGAGTTACTCAACTGTTGTTTTCGTAAAAACGATTAGGTCAATATGAGCCACAGGATACCATCCATACCCTAAGATGCCAATTTAAACATCATGATGCGGTCTCTCTTGCAGAGTGTAAAGATTCTTCACCTGCAAATATTTGGGCATTCGTTCGAAAAATTCACAGCTCCCGTTTAAATGGAACCATGATTCGCCAGTGAACCATGCGTAGTCGAGGATTCCTGGGTGATCATTGACAAGTGTTGTACAACACATGACAAGAAGAGATTCTTTTTTCTTTGTCTTAGTTTGCAAGTTTTTGCATAAAAGTTTGGATACGGTTGTACATGCTAGCTTCTTCCTTTTTATCAAGTTGGTATGTGCTTTTAGAAACCCCCCATTTCCTGTGACCTTTAGCCTAATCAAAAACCCTGTGTGACCTCTGGCACCCGACGTATGCAGCGGGAGGTCTGCCAAAGGTTTCACTGATCAGATTGAGCGTAACCTTATTTCTTTGAGAAGATGAAAATCTTTCAGAAGTTAAACGCCGTTAGATCTCCTTTTAGCCTCATCGTGGGTCAGGTGGCTAACACGCCTGCTTTTACCAACAGCGAGAGGGTGTGGCGTCCAAACCCAGTTAGGTAAGAAAGCCTAGGGAGGATTATTCATACATATAAAAGTACGTTTTTACTTAGCACTAATATCATGCATATGTGAGTCTCGAAAATACTTCGCTTAATCAAAAACTTGTGTGACCCCTGACCAAGTCGTTGAGCTGAGGAGGTCTGCCAAAGAGGTTCACTGTCAAGATTAACTGACGTACTTATTCTTCTCGCGAAGATAAAATCTTTCAGAAGAAAACTGTTAGATCTCCTTTTAGCTCATCGTTGGTTCAGGTGGCTTAACACGGCCTGCCTTACCAACAGCGAGTGCCCTGTTGTGCGTTCGAAACCCAGTTAGTTAAGAAAGCCCCTAAGGTACGATTTTATATATATATATATATTATATATATATAAAATAAAAAAATATATATATATATATATATATATATATAATATATTATATATATATATATTATATATATATATATATAATAGTATATATATCATATATATATGGCTTGCGCTTATTTGCAGAACGCACATTATTATTATATTCGATTATTATCATTATTATTTATTATTTATTATTATTATTATATAAATTATTATTATATATATATTATTATTATTATTATTATTTTTATTATTACTATTATTATTATTTATTCATTATTATTACTAATTATTATTATTTTTATTATATTTTTATCTATTAATATTATTATCATTATTATTATTATTATTATTATTAAAATAATATTTATTATTATATTATTATTTTTATTATTATTTTTATCATATTGTATTTATAAATATTATTAGTAAAAAAAATTATCTATTATATTATTTATATTATTTACTAATATTATTATTCACTTATCACTTATTATTATTAATCTATTATTATTATTATTATTATTATATTATTATTATTATTATTATATTATTATTATAATTATTAATATTTTTTTTTCAATTATTATTATATATTTATTATATTATTATAGTACATTATTTATTATTATTTATCATTATTATTATTATTATTATTTATTATTATTTTATTCATTATTATTCATTATTATTATTATTCATTATTATTATTATTTATATTATTATTATTATTATTATTGTGTATTGTTATTGCTCATTGTTATGTTATTCCGTTATTGTTATTCATTATTATTTACTATTAGTTATTATTATTTTATTTTATTATTATTATTATTATTATTATTATATTATTATATTATTATTTATTTATTATTATATTATTATTATATTATTATTAATATTATTATTATTATTATTATTATTGATTATTATTATTATTATTATCATAATATTATTATTCATTATTATTATTATTATTACTTATTATTATTATTATTGATATTTATTATCTATTATATTATTATTATTATTATCTCT
>JABUQX010027183.1:30000-54250 GCA_015478945.1 Trachelipus rathkii | reverse complement strand
CCCAGAAAAAAGAGGCATCTCGGAACATTTCAAGTCTCCTGCTTCGATAGCACTGCTTGAAACTCGGTGCTTATTAAATCCATAGAAGGGTCTTGACCTACTGGGGCCACATGGTCATCAGAGGGGTATTCCTGGGTAACAAGAGCAAACAATCAAAGTCAACAACGCCAACATGGGCAAAACAACAGTTGCGACAAAATTTTGCAAAGAATAAGACGAATGAAAATTTCAACCGCTCAATAGGAACCCACCCAACATCGCAAAGTCGTCGCGTAGAAATGTACAGGACACTCTACCATTGGTCCAATCCGCCTCCCCAAAAAAGAAGGCATGTGGAACAGTTTTCAAAGTCTCCTGCTTCGATAAAATCACTGCTTGGAACTCGGTTGCCTTATTAAATTCCATAGAAGGGTGCGGAACCCTATGGCCACATGCCTTCGATGGGTACTCCTGGTTCACGGAGCAAACGCAACCATCAAGTCAAGCAAGCGCCACATATCAATACATGCTAGCCAATACTATTATAATATATATAATATATATTATATAATATATATAATATATATATATATAGTATATATATATATATAATATAAAAATATATAATATATATATATAGTATATATATATAATATATTATAATGCATCGTATAGTGTTATTCAGTATAACTCGAATATATGCACAATTACTAATTATATATAAATAATAATATATATATATATTATATATATATATAAATATATATATATAGTAATATATATATACTATACTAATATAATAATATAATATATATATATGATATATATATCACTACAGTGTTATTCAGTACGAGACAATAAAAATACTTTTATCAACTCTACGTCTCACAGGCTTTTTCTTGGCTTACGTTTTGAAAATTCATACATGCGATATTTCTTCCGAAGTCAATGACTATCTGTGAATCAGACCTCGATGGTGAGTAATGATAAACACACAATTCTTTGACTAAGTGTATATTATAAATAATTGTTTAACTTTATTTAAAACGGAAAAAACCTCTATGCCTTCGCTGTATAGCCACAGTGAAGCGTTAGGGCAGATTCGGTGTGCAAATGTTTTTTCCCCCCCTAAGACATTGGAAAAAAAGCCTGCGAAAGACGCCGTCCACAGGACACGTAAATGATTCAAGACAGCATAGGAAAACAAGTCCATCACTCAGCAGCTCAGACAACACTAACAAAATAGTTTGAAAATTGAATTAATCCATCTGTAAAATCATCCACTTTATCCAAGCAAGTATGCCGGTACAAAGCATTGGAGGCGGCATATCGCGATTTAAATCTTATTATTCAGCAGTATTTAGACGAACCAAATTACTTGAAGTACGGTTTGTCACTCTAAACTGGCCTTTCTTGAAAATATTACTGATAAATTCTCAATTTCGTTCAGCAGTAGCGTTGTCTTTTCGCTGTGCTTTTTGTTTGAAGAATAGGTATGGTCTTTACAAGAATCGTTAGCTTTTTGTCTCAACAATCGCTTCAAATTTGTCTCGAATTGAAGCGATCGATAGGACAACTAAACTGTCGTACAGAAGAAACGCAAGTTGCAAAGTTCAATAGTGTTGCCTGGAAGATTGACTTGCCTGCATTAAACGGATGAAGTATAAGAGTTTCCTAGAGAATGCAGAGAGTTCTGTTTCAAATGTGTTTCTTTTGAATAACAGCGAAATGATTCAATTCTTGTGGCTTGTTTGGTTCTCATTCATCACGTATTTTCATCAATGTAGAGCAGATGGTTGCGTAGGTTCGTGAATAGTTGTGATTGCATCATTCACAGACAATCGGTAACTTGACAGAACTCTCACAACAGTTCCCTAATCTACTGAACCAGTAATGCCCAGACTATGTGAAATGAAGAAAAAATTGCCACAATGCTGAAGAAATCCATAAAATGAAGCAGCATCTAAACAGCATTCTGCAGCATATGAACCCACTAAATTCAAGGAGTGTGCAGAACAAGGAACAAATTCAGCTGCTGGGTTTTCTTCTTTGATTCTAGCTTGAACACCAGAGTATTTTCCTGCCATGTTACTGACATTGTCGTAGCTTTGACCTCAACGATCACCTATTGGAATCATGTTTACTTTTAAAGTTTCTAAATAACATCAGTCAGTATGGCACTATCATGACCAGAAATGTTATAAACTGTAAAAAACGTCAACTGTTTTACCGGTGTTTTTTTACATAGCGCAAAATAACGAGAAAGTTAATTGACACAGTGAGAGTATTTTCTGCGTGTTGAATCTACGCTAAGATACAGTATTGCAATTTTGCAACCGATCAATAGTCAGCAAAGAACCCTGGCCCAGAGATCATTAGTGCGGAAGGGGGGTGAACAAACTCATTGCATTTGTATAGATAGACATGTATGATTATATTTACTTTACGCAACATTGTCCGAAGAGAGATAAATAACCTGCTAAAAAAGGGATCGAACTCTGCCAAAAGCTTAATACATCCCAGGAAATTGTCATTTTGAGGAGAGCCGATTATTTCATTTCACCTCTAAAAGCAATCCACTTGTGCAAGAAATTTCAGACAGCAACAACTCTACGTAAATACATTTTTGCCAGTATCACTTTCTTTTCATAACTGTGTGTCAGCTGTGAATGCATATAAATTATGTTTTCGGGCAAATAGGATTAATCGGATAACCCTAATTTGATGGGCCATCCACTATCTTATGTCCAAGATACGGTTAGCATGTTTCCAGTCATTAAACTTAGAGTGAAGTTACTGTCCTGGGTATCAAAGTAATTGCACAAGAGCAGTACACTTACCAGACGATTTCTGAAACAGAGTGCAACTCGTTGAAGTCCCTCCACCAATTCGTAGGAGCTGTCGAAAAAATCCAGCTGGATATTCAAATACCGATTCTCTCCATCCCATAATACCTCTTACTGATTTTTTGAAACTAGTGTCCTAGCTGCATCCACTTTTTGTCAATATTTTTTGTTATTTAAGATCGACGAATCATCAAGGTTAGACATGTCCGCCATGTTGTATGTCTTGCGTATTGTAGATGTATAGTAGTATTACTGAATGCACTTCTGCTTCTGTACAGTGACTAAAGTTTTCAGTCGGAATCATATCAAGTTTTACCCGAATGTCTTCTTCAACAACTTAGAAATTATAGAGTTAGTCTGAAACGATTTCCGAAGGCTGTACTGCAACTACTGACATTGTCAGTAGTTGCCTCAGCATGTGAGTCAACATTTTGATAGAACCAAAGAGGGTAAATATGTCTTGATATCTTCCGAGTACATGCCGCATCCTTCAGTTCAGTCGACTTTTTTCTTCTTCTGCTTTATTTTTCCGTTTTGCGCTCCACTTGTGTACCTTCTACCGATATCACGATCATTATCTATCTCTGAAAATGAGCCTATAACGGTTGAAGCTCTGTATCCTTGCGGACGAACTATAATTCAATTATCCACCATGACAAAATTTTAAAAGTAAACAAAAACAGAACAATAAATCAATTTACCATGCTGAAAAAGAGCGTTCTTATCTCGCATACACTCCTTTCGAATGCACTTCTCAAAGAAATGCAAGAAAGTTTCTGCAATAACAATTTTTTATTATATATAATATAAATAATATATATATATATTATATATATATATATATATATTATATAAATATATTATATATATATATATATATATATATATATATATATATTATATATATATTATATATTCTATATAAAAATATAAATATATTAAACTATATATACATAATATAATAATATATTATATATATATATATATAATAATAGTATATGATTTTGTTACTGTATATTAAGTATAAATATATATAAGTAGTGGACGACTTCAAGAGAGGACGTAGTGGTAACAGAGATGCAGATAACATATAGTGTCGTAGGTAATATATATACACACTAGTATACGAATATAGCTCTAGATTGAGTATATTCGACGAATGGAGATCATAAGTATATGTATAATATATACGTGTATATATTACGTGAATTATAGTACGCTAGGGGGTATACGGCGTGTAAGGTTAGTAGTTAACTCGGCAAACTGTGTGTGGCACACTCCACACAGATGTAAGATACGCATGTAATAGTAAGGGTGCGTTATATTTATTATATATATATAGTATATATTAGCAGATTATATAACAGGTGTGTTAATTACGTAGTGTGTATGGAGTCACGCAGTATAGTATAGGTATATTCAATATAGAAATATATATATATAATATAATTAATAATATATATATCTATAGTATATATATATATATAGTAATAAAGTATAATACTATATGTATATTATTATATATATAAATCTATATAGTAAGTATAGTATATATAGTATAAGTAATATATATATATATATATATTTATATTATAATATAGTGATAAATTAGTATATATAGTATAGGATATAGTATAAGCATTTATATATACTAGATTATTATATTATATATATTTATATAATATATATATAGTATATATATATATTATATATAATATATATTATACCATAGTATTATATATATAATATATATAATATATAGTAATATATATATTAATTATATATAACATATAATATATATATATATATATATAATATATATAATAATATATAAGTATATATTATAATTTATATATATATTATATATTAGAAGACATTATATCAAAATACTCTGTGGGCACAGATTTGGAACAACATTCGGAGGACGGAGGTTTTAAGCGGAAAATACTACACGATTTGGGAACGTGTTTACCGTGTGTGTCCGTTACACTCGAAACTTGATTGTGGGGTGCTAAAAGAGTTTCAAGACATTTTCATATTTTTTTAATTAATTACCTATTAATCTTATAATATTATATATATATAACTTAATATATATAATATAAGTATATATATAATATATTATATATATATATAATAGTATTATAGATAATAATATATATATATATATATGCTATAGTATATATATATATATAAATATATATAGTATATATATATATAATTATATATATATATATAATTATTATATATATATTATATAAGTATATATATACTATATGTCTTGCACAGAACACCTCAAAGTGATCAGTTGAAGATCTTTGAAAATTGTTGAAAAGGCGTGCTAAAAAAAAAATAGGTTACAAGCCCCTAGGGCGGGGCCCGGGGCCCGGGCCATGGCCCATTGGCCCATTGGGTAATCCGGCCCTGCCTTCAGCATAAGAGAACTACAGCACCTTTTTGAGAAAGGGATCGTTCGAGAGAAGTGTAAGGATGAAAAACTGTTCTTGTGCAAATGGCCTATATGGTGATATTCGAGTATCTCCCGGCAAGAATCGTGGTCAGAAGCAGGACGTTGATTGCTGCTGAAAGCCAATATAACTTGGCACCATGTGTATTCCCTTCGAAGGGAGAGTTGTTTCACATTCTGCATTCACCTTCAAGGCTCACCTCGGGGGGAAAGATACGAAGCTCCGTGAAGAAACAGGATTCCGTCATTTTGATGGGATAACAGTTTAAGTAACGAGTGTGGGGAGGCCCGGTGACATAACGACACCAGCTATACGTCCCAGCTCGATCGGATTATGGGTATTACAAACGTAAAAGGGATTGCGACTCCGCAACCTCCAAAGAGTTTAGGATGATGACGTAATAGGTCAAGCACGCGATTACAATTTTTTCGGAGTTTAGTGTAAGGTTCGAAGGAGAGTGTCATCTCAGATGAGTCATAGAATTTGAATCATGGTCTTCTTCTTTGACCTCGAAAAAGGTAGGTTCGTGCGGAGGGTGGCAGGTGTCTCGATTCATTTTTTCCTAAAAAGCACTCTGAGGTTTTTGTGGTGAGAAAAGGAACCATGGGAGTTACCCGCATTGTGAAATATTTAATGCAATAGCTAGTTGAAGGTGCCGTTCAAGAAATGGCAGCCTGGCACCGGCAATATATAGCGCAAGGTCATCAACATAGAGAAAAATTAACTGTTGCTGGGATAGAAGTAACGATGCCATTAAAGCTAAGAGCAAATAGTAATACACTTAGAACACTACCCTGCGAAACACCTTCATCCAGAGTAAAGTGGCGTGATAGAACGGAAGAGCACTGTAACTGGATGGATCTATTTGACATTATTAAGGCATTTAATAAAAAAAGGTTGCTGTCCTCTGAAACAGAGCGAGTGGAGTTAAAGAAGAACCCCAGTTCTCCACGTTGTATCATACGCTTTTTGAAGGTCAAAAAAGACACCAAGTACTATCCCACTAGTTGTGAAGGTTTCCCGGATGTCATGGTCCAGTTTTAGAAAGAGATCCACGGTTAAACAATTTTTGAGAAAACCAAAGTGAAAGAACATTGAGAAGGCAACCTGAAACCATTTTCTCCATTAATTTACAAGTATGCAGTCAGCAAAATTGTCTGTGTCGCCAAACTTCGGATCTTTCAAGGTTTGGGAAAAGATTATAAAAGCTGTAGTCCAAATAGATGGAAAAGAGGATTTGATCCAGATTCTGTTATACAGATTTAGCAAAAATGCTAATGCAGATGGGTGAATATGACGGAGCATAAAGTACGAAATCATATCTGGGCCAAGAGCACCGTCTTTGCTATTCGCCAGTATAAAATGACGGTTATAGGTATGATTTTCCCTTTTCACTGTTGAAAAGTCTGGCGGTGCAGTATTAATTTTAAATTTTTGCAAGGCTTCGGGATAGCGAAAAGAGCTAGAGTGGCTAGCAAAACTATACCTATGCACCTGCAACAGCTGTGGAGCCATGAGATCGTATGGTTAAATCAGACACCTAACGAAGACGTGGGAAGAAGTTGTTGTGGGGGGTTGCAAGATATTTCTGGGCAACTTTCCACACTGAAGAAAGCGGGGTTGTGAAGTTGACAGTAGAAGTATTTTTTTTTTTGAGTCAAGTGTACAGGACCCCAACACATTACGGCTCATCAAAGCGGTCCAACACTGGGTTGAAAATATCACACAGTTCCAATGGGCGGTCTGGAGCAATAAAGTATTTCAAACGTCAAAGAGAAAATTGATAGAGAAATGAGAATATTCAGTCAATTTAAAATAAATAAACAAAAACTAGAGCAAAAGTTACATCCTTGCATATAAAGTCTAGTATTACGTAACAAAATCAAGTATTATGAAGAATATTCACCTTCTTGTAGAAACAAGAAAATAGAGTTACACTAAAGTGGGAAGATTCGGATAAGTAATATGGGATAACTTTTGGAAGGTGTAGCGGATCGTAAAGTGCAAGGAAATGACGAGCGGCGAACAGAGTCTAGCTGGGAACAATCAGTGAAGATATGGCGAACAGATTATGGGGTATGACTTCGACAAATTAGTGTGGCCAATACGGAGGCGTGCAAGTATCACCTCGTGTAAGCGTTTTCGTCGTGGGAGGAAGACTACTCCCGATGATCGCTTTAGTATTTCTAAGTTTTCGCTCCTCTCGATCATCGCCACGTCTTGCAATAATATGTCGAAAACCTGTCGGAGAGCAGGATAGTAATCGGTTGATGGGAGGTAGCCTTGTCGAATGGCATCTGGGAGGTACCTGGAACAACTCCGAAATAAGGAGGTGGCCATTTTGGCCGACAGTAGAAGTATAAGTTCGAAAATATTGTTTACGTGTTTGGCGATTAATTCGACGAAATATCGCCACAGCTGCTTAAAAGATAATCATATTTGAGGTGGTGCAAGTCCTTTTGTTTTCCCTATAGAGTTTTCCTTCTTCTGATTCGCTTGTTCACACTCTTTGGACCACCAAGCTATTGCCGAACGCCTACCTGCCGAAGATCGCAGGATGCAAGCTTCCGCTGCTGTGATGATAACTTGCTGGAAGAAGTTAAAAGCATCATCAACAGCCGGAAGCCGCTTATTGAAAGGAGAGAGTGAGATAGATGTAGTCTGATGAAAATGAGCCCACTCCGCTCGGTCATAATGCCAGCTGGAAATGGGGTTTTAACATTGGGCTCGGTGAAAGTTCATTTAAGGCTATTGATTAATGGTCACTGCCGTATAAGTAATCAAAGCGGGACCAGGTGAAGCGAACCTTAAGAGAATGGGAGCAAAAGGAAATATCTATCACAGAAGGTATGTATCTAAACGTTCATATGTAGCGAGTCCTGTGTTAAGGCATCCCAGGGAAAAGAGGGTTTAGATCAATAAGGATCTTAATCTTACACGAGGTGACAGAGTGGCCCCATAAGGGGTGACAAAGATTGAAGTTTCCCAATATAACAACCGGAGTGGGAGGCTGCTTAAAAAGATCAGCTAAGTCAGTCTTAGTATACCACATTACTGAAAGCCAAGTAGATCGAACAGACAGTGAGATAGATGGATAAATGGATACGTACGTGCTACCACTGCATGAAGTCTAGCCCGAAGGACTGGAAAATAGGGGCTAGACTTATGAATGAGTTCCTGCGCCTCTTCTATCATTGTCACCTCTTTCTATAGAAGTTAGAGGCGATTTGTATTTCGACGGTTGGAAGAAGTTACGATAACATAGTTGAAGTTCCTTCAAACATATGCACTTTGGTGTGCATATGTTAATTAGTTGAATAAGTTCTTCGAAATTAGAGTAAGAGATGGCTCTAAAATAGGGTACAGAGTCGGGGAGTCTGTTATCTTCTCTGACCGCAACCCATCCCATAACCTCCCCCTCATGCTTCAATTTTTACGGCAGAATTAATGGCTATAATGATTGCCCGTTCTCGAATTTCATTTAGTAACCAAGACCACTCTTAATGTCATTTATTCGATTCCGCTTCGCGGCGCTTAAAGCCCCAAATTCTAAAAACACAATGGTACCCGTGTACAAAATTTCTTCTGTGCTCCACTCTCACAAGAAACAAATTACACTATGTTGGATCCCCTCTCCAGAGGTAACTGGCAATGAAATAGAAGACGGAGAGGCCAGAATGACTGCCTCCTCTTTCCGGAGCTGTTTTAGATACCTTTCCGGAGCATTGCGACAAAGTCTCCTCCACAAACTGAGTATTATCTCTGCTCTCACGCAAGTTCCGGTCTTCCTGGTAGAAATGCTGGGAGAGTGATCAGCGAGGGGCGAAACTTCCAAGTGTAAAGACGAACATTGGTGAGTGGTTTTTCTCTCACCAACTGAAAATCTTGCACGAAGTGATACTTACTGCTTGCCACATTGGCATACCACCATCGCTCACAACCAGCTAGCGATGTCACGGGACGCCCCTCTCCAGTGCAAAGTTGCAAGCTCGCCCATGCTCTTGCAATCTTTGTCACACTTCTCTGTGTTGCCCCTCAACTGGATCTCATTCGCCGTCGTCATTTTCCTACTCTATAGTCTATAACACTTTCTATAAGGTTATTTCATATCTTGTCTGAATCCTCCCACTGATAGTAATATATGGACCTTTTGTTATGTTTATAACATTTAATTTTATTATGATAGCGCTAAGGAAAATAAGAAACATCTTTTTTTTAAGTTATTTATTTATTTATTTTTTGCCGGAATATTTATTTCACCATTTAAATTTTCTTTTACGACATTTAAAATAAATATGAGCTAGGACACACCCATGGAGTTACTTTTTCAAGCCATTGTGGCCGCTTCCCTGTGGGCCGTACACGAATTAAAAAAATATATATATAGGGGCCTATATTTAAAAATACAATAAAAAAAAAGGTGCGAACTTTTAAAAAAAAAAATTATTTAGTAGTGATAACAAATAATTATTTAAGGCTGAGCAAATTAGTACCTTTAAGGACAAAATTTTATATTTTAAATACCTTTAGGGGAACCTGCTTAGAATAATGAATAGGGAGGTGCTTTGTAAACTGATGAAAGGATTTATGGGAGTTGTGGAAAGAAACATTTCGAAAATCTGAATATTAACAGTAATGAAGAGGTGATAGTGAATGTGTGTGGGCTTGATGCAGGGTTGGCAAAAACCCGGGTTTTTCAAAAAAAAAAAAAAAACAACCCAGCTGGGTTTTTGGGTTTTTGTATATTTGTATATTTTTGTCAGAAAAACATTTTTGATGTGAATGGTGCAACGTTGCAAGAGTAAAGTTTTAGATACAGAGTCAAATTAAAAACTAGTTTCGCTTATATGAGCAGAAACGCAAAGTTAACTGCAGCTTAAAAATGTATTTCTGATTAATTTTAATATATATTATAATGCATTAATTATAGTACATTCCTTTACTATACGAAGAATAGGTAAGATATAATAATAAATATATTATTAATATATATATAATATATAATATATATATATATTATATAATATAAATATATATATAAAGATATATGCATAATTTTAAATATATACAATGAATCTATGCAATTTTCATATTTACAATAATATTTAATATAAACGTTTCAAAAAAAATCTTTCAAGCTTAGTCAGAGTATCTGACAGCATCACATGTAAGTTCTAACACATGTCATTGCCAGCTATTGAGCTGTAATTTAAAAGTTTTATTTGTTTGCTTAATTTGTTAGGAAGAGAACTGGCAAAGTAAGTCAAGAGAAAGAGCGCTGAAAGTGGTATGAAGTCCATCAAGAATTGCCAAGGTTATAATGCATTTAGGCTAAAGGACAACACCTGTCTTCCTTCATATTTATTCAAGGACAATATAGTTTGTGTACGACTAGCAAAAATTGGTGGAAATTAAGAAATAAAGAGCAAGAAATCATCAAAATTGCCTGTTAATTTTGCCAGGTTTATGTGTCAGCTACATGCCTGTCCAGCAAGTTCTCAGGAGCAATAGAAAGATCTTTTCACGTTTGGGATCTTTCGGGACAAAGATAAGAAAAAGATTGGGGAAGAGAAAAGGCTGAAATGCTAAGAATTTACAGGCACTCGAGATAAAAAATATACTGATTCAGAGTAGTGATACATGAGTATCCACTACATTTTTATCTAAAAAATTACATTCCGATTTATTTACCTTGTTTTTATAAAATTTTAAGATTAAAATTATGAAATTGCAAAAAAAAATTTTTATTATATTTGATAGAATTTACCAGAGAAAAGACTAAGGATAAGGGTTGACCTTTTTTTTTGTTTTTTGGATTTGGGGGGGATGATGGGACTGCAATCTTGATTATATATATTTACCTCAGTTCAAAAGTGACTAAATATCAGATAATGCATAGATTAAGAAAATAAAAGTTTTTTTATCTTCAATTAGACTGGCTAGGAAACCCAATGGGTTACTAATGGTCTCCATTACATCGGATTTAAAATTCAACAATTAGATAAGTTAGAGAACAAAAACGCAAGAAGTTGGGTTTTTGGTGGGTTTGCGTCTTGGGTTTTCTGGGTGCAAACCCGGCTTGATGGTGCAAGAAGAAATAGGTATTTTGGTATGAAGTTATTAGCAAGGAGGTGGTAATTGGTAAGAGTGAGGAACTTGAAGAATGTAAATCTGCAGGTATAGAATAAGTCAAGTGAAATGATCAAAGAACGGAAGGAGAGATTGTGATTGATTGATTTGGAAGTGTAATAAAGCTTAATGGAGGTATAGTTTCCGAGGGATAAGGAGAGCACTAATAGTAGAATGATAAGGGTAAGGGAGATAAGGGAACTGTGAAAATTATAGGGAAATCAGTTTTATTGAATGTGTTGTAGGAAAGATATATGCTGTTATTTTGGTCGAAAAGATGCGTCGAGTGACTGAATGGCTAATTGGTGAAGAAAAGGGTGCATTTAGGAGTGGTAGGATGTGTGGATCAAAATCTTTACATTGAAACAAATGATTTGTGAAAATAGGAGAAGAATAAATGGATTTTAGGTTTTAGATTGCAACAGGCGTATTATAGGGTTAATAGAGAAGCTCTATGGCAAGGGTGTTAGTGATATATTGTGTTGGGTTGGTACAGAATGGAAATCAAAAAGTATGTAGGACGATAGTGAACGCTGTGTGTAGAAAATGGTTCAATCGTTAGATTAATAGCGGGGTGAGACAAGGATGTCTTATCTCTCCTTGGTTATTCAATTGTAAATGGATTAGGTTGATGAAAGAATTAAGAGGTGGGGTGGCAGGAAATAGGAGTTAGAATGATGGAGAATGTGAGTGAAGTGTGAGGGTGCTCTACACCTATATATGAGATATTGGTTTTTTGTGTGGTGATCTGAAGAGAGTTGAGAGGATTGTTAGAGAGGCAGGGTGTGTTAAAAAGGAGGGGTTTGAAAATAATGTAAAAGAGTAGGTTAGGTGTGAAAGTGAGGATGTCCTCAGTGTGAATTATTAGAAATGTGAGTCAGCTGAACAAGTGTTTTGAGTTAAATATAGGGTATATGTGGAGAGAAGGAAACGATGAATGCCAGATGTAAAGTAGGAAAGTGTGAATGTACAGGAAGTGGCTGGTTGCAATTAAATCATTTGTGAGTAGAGGGACTAAGTCTTGATTGCGCTTGGGTCTTACATGAGGGTATGTGTTAATGTGATTGTGTTATAGTGAGACTATGGTCTGGAAATAAGAAGAAGATCTAAAGTTCAAATCTGTCAGATGGACATATCTTAGCGGAAAGCTAGGTGTGAGAAAGAATTGATAAAATGAAGGAATGAACGTATTAGACGAGTTGTGTGGTGTGGTGACAAAAGGGATAAACGAGAGAATAAATGAAAGTATGTTGAGAGGTTTGGTCATGTAAAGGATGAATGAATAGTCGGTTGGTTAAGCGGATGTAAGGTGGAGTGAGTTGGGAACCGACCGGCTGAAGAACCGAAGAAAAAGTGATTGAATCAGTAAAAGGAATGCCGACAGGAGAGAAATGTGAGTTTGGCAGAGGCGAGAAATAAAGGTGCTTGAATGCTCTCACAGCAAACCCTACTCAGGGGGGTATGTTGTGCCCACCTGGGCCGAAGGGATGAACCTTTACACTGACGGTTACCATAGTGAGGGCCGTCGCGTTCGTGGTAGTTTAATACGGGTGGATTTCTGACTGGACGAGTCTTACAATTAATGTAATCGAGAGGGGCGTAAGCTGGGCTTCTTTTCGACTTGTTTTCATAATTCTTCTACTGCTTTTCGTTTCCGATGCCATGTCACGCACCTACTCCCAGTCTTGGGAATAAAAGAAGATGAAGAGAGAAGAGAGACTTTAGGCGCAAATAAAAAAAAATAAAAAATTAATAATAAAAAATGTCTTAAAAAATATAAAAGAAATGTTAAGTAAAAATCAATTTATAATATATTTATATTTTATTTATAGTACACGCTTACTCGTCGATTAAATATTTCATTCAAGCTTAATCAAAAATTTTATATGTTAAATAATATAATGAAATGTAATATAAAGATAGGTAAAAAAATTGAAGAGAAAGATATGTTAAAAAAAAATTTCTATGACTAAATTTCAATGAAATGAAGTTAATTATCTCGGAGCTAGATTTGAAGAGAATAAAGCCAATAAGGAATATAGACCCTTTGTTGGTTACCCTTGCCTCAGGGAGCGACCGCCTCTGTCCCAGATGAAACAAACAAGCTGGAAAATGCATAAAAAAAAGTAAATTAATAAATATAATAATATGAGAGAGCCTAGCTAATCAATAACTCATTCAAGCTAGACACATCCTTTTAATTTTTTAATAAGAATTCCATTATTCTTGATCCCGTAAAGTTTCAGGAAGAAAATTAAAAAAAAAAAATTCTGGCAACCTGACATTTACATATCTTTTAGTTCCGTGTTAGTTTTACCATCGCCATCATTTATGTTTCTCTTTTAATAATTAATCAGATACACCTATTATTATTATTATTATTATTATTATTATTATTTTGACATATAACAAAATTTCATCATACATTTGGAAGGAATACCGATTGTGAAAGTCGTCACACATTAGTGGTAATGATTTTTCACTTTCACTAGTAAGACCCAATTCAAGTTATGAAAGGTCTCATCAATTTTTTTTTCCTTTTATGAGTGGAACGGGAGGTAGATAAAATTTTTATGATAAATGGATCCGGAGATAATGGAGCCAAGCAATTTTAAAATGGAGCCGAAGTCGGAGTCTGAGTTAGGGCCAGCCAAAAAAATTTACTGACTCTGCAGCCACCCAGAAGCACTAAGCCCTTCAGCTTGAATGCGGTCATGGGCATAAGATATGGGGAATGAAAGAGGTTTCGGTGATGTGAACTCTTCCAAAACTTACAGAAACTTTCAAATCATAAAAGTAAAGTAATTTTATATCATTTTTACCCAAAGCCTATCCTTGAAAAATAATTAAATTTCAACGTGGCCGCTTGTTCATACTGTACACACAAATTAGTGAAAACAAGAGGGAATTAAAAGCATATTTAAAACGGATTTAATGATTATAAGTATGGAGCTTTCTATTTTGGTTGAAAGTGCGCTCCTAGTTACTGAAGAGTGAATTGTTGAGGAACAAGATGCATTTAGAAGTTGAATGGGATGGGCAGATTAAATTTTTACATTGAAGTAAAGAAGTGAGAAAATAAAAAGAGAAGAAAAAGATGAATGAAGATTTTATGGACTTGCACAAGGCGTGTGACAGGATTAATAGGGAAGCTCTGTGGTAGGTTTTTGAATTGAATCAAAAGTATGTATAATGAAGTGAGAGTAAAGTGGGGAGTGAATGGTTTAATATTAATAGTGGAGTGAGACAAGGATGTGTGTGTTATGTTTCTATGGCTATTTAATTAGTACAGGGATGGGAGTGATGAAATAATCAAAGGTAGAGGTGGTAGAGAAGGGAGGTTAGACGGATGAAAATAGAAGATAGTGGAGGGTGGTCTGATTTTTGTACCCATATGATTTGGTTTTGTGTGGCGAATCTATGTAAGATTTGAGAGAATTGGTAAGAGGGGTTTGGCAGGGTGTGTAGGAGGGGTTTGAAAGTAAATGTAGACAAGATTGACGTGATGGTGGTGGGTGAGAAGAATCAGCAGTATGAAATCCTGCTGGATGGTAGACAGCTGAAACAAGTAAAAAGTTTAAATATTTAGGATATATGCTGGATGAAAATGGAACATATGATGCAGAGCGTAGTAGGAAATTTGTGATTGGTAGGAAGATGTCTGGAGCAATTAAATTTTTGGTGAATGTAAGAGAACTAGTTCTCCAGTGCGCTTGGGTTCTGCATGAGGGTATGGTGTTTATAGTTGGGGAACTATGGTGTGGAATAAGATATATAGATCTAAGGTGCACTCTGTTCAGATAGATAATCTTAGGGGCCTGGCTTGTTAAGTGTGAGAGGAGTTGATAAAATGGAGAAGAAGTGTGTTAGGAAGATGTGTGGTGTGAAGAAATGCGTCAATGATAGTATTAACATGGTTTGGTCATATGGAAAGGATGGATTAATTGATGGATGATAGTCGGTTAGTTAAGTGGTTGCAAAGAGGTGTGTGTGTGTTTGGAAATCGACCAGCTGGGAGACGTAAGAAAAAGTGGATTGAGTTAGTAAAAATGTCTGAATTAAAGGAACGCGAATTTGACTCGACCAATAAAGCAAACTATTTTTTTCTAAATGGCTTAACATAATCAAGTTTTAATTTGTTTAAAATCAGGCGCTGCTCTTACAATAATTACAAATCTGAAGACGAAATATTTTTTAATTACAACTCATAACCCATAGAATAGTGAATCTTCAAAATAAAACTTATTACAAGAACTAGATACATTAATTAGATTGGTAAAGAACAATCCATGAAAGCACCCATTTTTTTTTAATCATAAACTATCTTGACTACTCTAAAAGGTTCCATACAAAAAATTTCTAATACGATATGAATAAGCTACATCTACTTCAATAAAATAAGTCACTTCCCATGTCGATCAATAACAAACTTTCTCTAGAACAGCGATCATAGCTCAATAATTCTCTTAAAATGTTAGTATAAATTCTCGATTCGGATAATAGACTTAAGCAGTTTTCGTTTTTTGCATTTGGGCTTACGAAACGTAAGAAATGCTCGATTTTGATTTAGTTTTTGTCAAACTTGACGTAAAATCGTAAAAAATGCTCACCAAACGTAAGGAATTTCCTTAATTCTGTAAGGGTACAATTTCCCGTGCTTGTCGAATTTAGTACGTGCTTATGCAGAAATGTTAAAAAAAAAAAGATGGCGGCGTGGTAGGCTCGTTTGAATGCGGCTTCTCGTTCTGTGAATGTTGAATTCAACAAATCGAACTTTAAACTATTTTTTTTTTCCAAATCGATATAACTGCTAATCACAACAAGTTGATCAAAATATTTTGGGTTTTGTTTGATGATCACCTTAATTTTTTTTTATATATGTGTATTACCAATCTACATCGTGCTTCATCGCACGACAAGCGTAATTTCAATTTGTTTAGCAACTGTAAGAAAGTGCTGCAGGTACATCCTGTTGCCACTATTCACTCTGTTCATCACCTCCCACTTTCAAGCTGGGCGAAGCCGCTCTAACGAACATTTCTCTTACACCGGATATGGCGAGCAAGAGAGTCACTATAATATAGAGAGAATCTATTAAAATAACAAGAAAACTCTATATCATAATCCATCACATAATAATATCCGAGGAATTGTTGCCATAAAATAGTATAGTTCAATAACACCACTGTTTCACCTAAATATTAATTACAAGAAAAGCAAATCCGCCCAGAGGAGATCGTAGAGACGAACAAAGGAGCCTGAGTAATGAACAGATATTTAAGGGATAGATCATTTGTGTTGGGAATACGTTAAGTGGTGAGAAGAGAAGAATTTGTTTGGTCAAGTGGGACCAGATGGATTACCGAAGGACAGTTTCCTCAAGGTACTGAGAGCACAAAACCGGGTTGATGTCCGAACTGACTGAGGTTGGTGAGCTCTTGTGCGATCCATGGAAGAGATCCCCCGCGTTTCCAACTGGCCCGAGACAAGAAGAAATAGTTCATGATATGAGCAGTCGGAGAAACGTAAATATATACCTTGGTAAGATGAGAGAAAAATCGCTGATGTATCTGGTGCTAATTGAGACATGGATCTAAAGACGTACAGATACTATATGTCTAAATAGGAGGATTTGTCAAAGTGAGCACGTGGGGATTTGCGTTGACAGTGCCGACGCGTGATGGGTTGGTCAGATACTCGGCACCGCTGGGCCGCGACAGCAGATGAATCCTCCCATGAACATGCCATATCATCAGTCGAGGGTCCAGATATCGTCTGCTCCACAGTTTAGAGCTGATATTTGCTCCTAGCGGGAGGGATTTTACCCGACTGCGCTGACGAGTTCTCACCGCCACAAAAAAACGCTACCCAAGGGGGCGGTAAAAAGGTTGGCCTTCTCTTATCTCCAACTTGCGTCACATCTAACTACTCACTTTACTACTTATGAACCTGACTGCAACTGTTGCGCACGCTTACCCACCAGTCTCTATGAGGGAACGCAAAAGATCGACATATGGGAAAATAGGAATAATACAAAAACTAGAGCAAATCGCACTCCACTATCTTCTAATTTTTCACCCGTCCCTACTGACCTACCGTCAGGCTATGAAAAATTTTATATAACAACTTGCATCGTGATTACTTTGATATTAAATACTATTATTTTTACTCTCACGAAAGCTGCAGGACGCATTTGGGACTAAGTGCAAACGTCAATCTCGTGAAGGGCTTAAATATATGGTGGTGGGTGGTGTGGTTAAGATATACCTTATTTTTCTTTCTGAATAAACATTTTGAAATTTAAACTCTGGAATTAAGAATAAATTGCTAAAATCCGAAGTAGGGTTGGCTGACTCGTTGTTGTGGTGGATCCAATATTTGTTCAACCAGAGTGAATGCTGAGGTAGACCCAATCTGGGTCTAGCCAATATTAATGAAGTTATAAGTAGTAATATATAAGTGAAAAAATAATAACTATTCAGAATAATAATTTTTTTACTTAAGTAATATTTTTAATTAATACATATGCATGATGATGCTGACAACGCTATAAGAACATACATACATACTTGTCATCAATAATACATACGTACCATAAATTATACACAAACTAACATAAATTAATAAAGATTAATAAACTTAATATAGCAATCACGAAAATCCTTACCGTTATAGAAAAAAATACTTACAAAATCATGTAATTGAAACATTTATTCCATAAAAAAAATATTGAAGCAATTTTCTATATTTCAAAATTTATCACAAATTAATTACCTGAGCGAAGTACAAAATTATCACAGTTGTTTACATAAACTTGTAAATAAATTACTATATAAAATACTCTTGCTGATTAATATCCTAAAAATCCTAGCTTCTTTAATTAAAAATATTCTAAGTACTAAAAAATAATATTTAAATACCCGATACGATTCAAGTTTAGAAAATATATATATTTCAATAATTTTCTTTAGAAAACTCATTGCAGTAAGACAAAATCAAGACGTGTAAAAGGACAATATGTAACCTATGTTTATGTGGGAGCCTAGAAGTTGTGTATGCTTAATACTGCAAAGATTAACAGAAGGATAAAAAATAATTAATACATAACAATGCAAGTTCTTAAATAGGAATGATGTGAATATGTTTAAATTCTACTTAGGAATGGTAAATTGTGAAGTATCTTGTCAAAGACAATACTTCACAATCCTTCTTATATCAAAGATAAAGATGGGCGAGTGTTTCTTTTCGAACACAGCTAAGAAGGAAATCACACTCATTTTAGAAGAAACCTTCATTCTGACTTTTACTTTATGATGTTGATAATTAAGTCGCTCGGCAAAGTTTCTCAGTAAGACTGAAGATTTTGATTACTGGAATACTCCGAAAGTTTCAAAGAGGAAATAGAACATAGTTAGGTCTAGCAGCTGCATTCCTGATATTTATATCGATTTTAAAAATAACTCATGAAAATTTCAAGTTGAATTTGAAAGTTATTCTGTTCATGTATATTCTCTCAGTAAGAAGGCACAGTCTTGTAGATAAGAAAAATATTAGGAAAGGTGAAGATGGAGGGAGGCATACATGAATGAGAATGGATGGAACGACTAAATGATCAAGAGTCACCAGAAAAGCATCTATGACAAGGAGTGCCAGTGCCCAATGATGAAAAAAAATGGCTAATCACAACAAATAAGAAACTAAACCATCAAAGGTCAGTTTAAAGAAATTTTCTGTAAAATGAACATAAGAAATTGAGAAAATAAGCCAATCATGACTGTAACTACCTTGCAAAAGTATTTTAGGTTCAGGACTAGATAAAGGCTTGGTGACTTTATATAAAAAATAAAACTTCATTTCTACTATGTAAATATAGATAGGCCATTGTTCAGGTATCTAATTTAGAATATTTGGTATTAAGTAATTAAGAACCACACCATCAATCATGAAAATCATCTGTGAACTACAAATACAAAAGTTCCAGAAAATTCCATTGAAATAAATCAATGATCGTAATTACCATGGTATTCACTGGTTGATTCCAATTTCACAAAAATACTTATAAAGAATATAATTCACGAGAATGCCATAGTGAGGGGTACCGTCACGATCCCTTGAAGCTCAAGGTACTTAGATTTTCTGACTGTGACAGTTCTCAATAAAAGGTTTAAAGGGGGTGGTAAGGATGGGCTTCCTTTTCGACTTGCGTCATATTCTTCTACTACTTTTCTGATTTCCTGTGCATGTTACGCACCTTATCCCCCCAGTCTTGGGAAAAGAAGGTGGGTGATGATGATGCTAAGGAGTATAAATATATATATAAACATGCTACCTACATCATAAATATAACCCAATTGTGACACTAGGGTAATCATTTGAACATATATGAAAAATTCAACTACAAATTCATGTATTCCAATTTAAATGTACCTTTACGACAATTAATGTTGGTAAATACAATACGTGTGAATTCAAACAAAGTGGGGAGAGGGGAGGCAATAGTTTTAATAATTTGAATAAATGATACTCTATTACCAGACACATTTTAGTATTGTTAATAAAATAAATAGTGAGAAAAATAATTTTCTATCATAAATAAATATGTCCAAGACATATATACATGTATAAATTTAAAACAGGTCGCTTTGATTATATATAGCTAATATTATACTTGTAAATATGAGCATTGTGTTTGAAGACCAATAAAAAAAAAATTAATAAATTTAAAAATAAAAATTAAAAAAATGAAAAATTAATATATAAAAAAGAAAAAAAGCAAAATAAGTCATATCTTTAAATAAAATTGCAATTACCAATAATAATAAAGGAAAAATAAACAGAAATATTTACTCGGAAGGGAGATATTTAACAGAGCTTTTCAATGGTAGTGGTGATATATATATATATGCCATACCATATCCTACTCTTTCCATATATATATATATATATATATATATATAACAACCTTATATATATATAACTTATATATATGCTGCTATTATATATATACTTAGCAACATATAACCTTATATATATATATATATATATCTTTACTAAAAAGGTTTTCTGTTAAATATCTCACTCTTTAATATATCATTTATATTCTTATTATTATTTTTATAACCATAACCAGTATATATATATATATATACTTAACAACGCTGCTGCTGCTTAACATATGTAGCAGCATATAACTATTGCTATGTATATATATAACAGCAACATATATAATATATATAACAACCTTATATATAGCATTGCTATACCTATATATATATATATATATATATAACATATATATATGCTACGGTAACTGCTATATATATATATATATATAATATATATATAATAATAATATAACACTAACTATGCCTATGCTATATATATGTAACAGCATATATACTAACAACGCGCCATATAACAACAGCCTTAACAGCAGCCAACGCCCTTAGTATATATATATCTTATAACGCTGCTGCTGGCTGTATATACTTAATATATATATATATATATATATATATAACGCATATATATAGCAGCAGCATATATATATATATACTATATAACTTATATATATATATATATATAAGAAGCAAGATTTCACACACGCCAAAAAAAAACGATAAATGAACAAATCATGCGACCTCTGACAAAAGGAATTTTTAAATCTAAAATGTAAATAAGTTTACTTAATATCAATGTTAATAATGATTAAAATAATAATAATAATAATAATAATAATAATAATAATAATAATAATAATAATAATAATAATAATAATAATAATAATAATAATAGATTCCTTATTATTATAATAAACAAAACGAGTCCCTTGAAGTCCAAACGTAATTTCTGCTATTGATGACGACATAACGGTTATATAACACAAACCTTTTTGATGTAAATATTTCAATATTTATTTCCGTTTAAGAAATATTTACGAAGGCTTTTCTTTCACGCTAAATTTGAAAACTTTTCTATAGATTTTCAGCACAAAATTTTTTTAAGCATTTTATGAAGAATATTTGACTTTAGGCTTTGGTCGTTATCCATTTTACAAACAATTGAACTGGAGTATATTGGCTTTGAGATAGGAGGTAAAACTATACTCGAGGCATTTGTGTGGGGGGTAAGGTGATCTGAAAGGAGGTTGAGTGGAGGTCGTTAAACTTGTTTTCCAAAGCACCATGGCTTGAAGATACGGCCAGGTATAGCCGGGCATTATGTGGGGGTTGGTAGATCTGAGTTAAGAAATGAGATAAGTCGTTATCAGAATTTCCCAAACACCATTGAACTGGAGTATAATGCCTTGGAGTTGGCGTCCAGTATACTTCGCCGCTGTGTGGGGTAGGTAGACCTGGAGATTGAGTGGATTAGGAATTTAAAAAAAAAAAAAAGGTTCTTTCTCTTTGGATCACTTCAACTTTGGGGAGAATCACCGGGACCGAAAATAGCGACCAATCCCATGGGATTAGAATAACGACCATCATTTAATTGTAAACGACAAACTTCTGTAGCTTTGTCAGAAACGCTTTAACAAATTACTAAGCAATATATTCTTTGAATATATTCTTTGGGGGGGATTTATTGCTCTAGCATGGATTAGATTACTTTCTTTCTATATATATATATATATATATATATATATATATACTGCTATATATATATATATATATATATATATATAACATATATATATATACCTTATATATAACTTATATATATATATATGCTTATATATATATCTTGCTGCATATATATATACTGTATATATATCTTATATATATATATATATATATATATATATATATATATATATATATATAACTATATATATACTATAACTATATATATATACTATATATATACTCTATATATATATAACATATACTATATATATATATATATATATATATAATAAATTACATTGATAAGAAATCACAACATAATATATGTAAGGAAAATAAAAGTGCTTAAATTGTAAGGCAAGAAATACGTTCACTCAAAGGATCGAACCAGCGCTACTGAGTCCCAGAATAGAGTCCATTGTCTTAAACCTTACTCTTAACCACCGGGATGGTTTGGTGGCTAGGGCGATGGAGACTCGATTCTAGGAAGCAGGAGCTCGAATCATGAGAAGACCTTTCTTTGCCCAGCCAATTAAAAAGATTTTCTTTTTTAATATATTAACAACATAACAACAACATATATATATATATATATATATATATATATATATATATATATATATATAACCTTCCACCATATATATATATACTCTGCTTATACCTGCTATATATATTACTAAAAAATTTACAATTCTTGTTTACTTTACCATTAACAACAAAATTTTTAACATTTTGATTTAAATATAACTTTGTCACATAATATGAACATACAAGAAAACTTTTCTCATAAAACTAGCGTTACTAAATACCTGAAATGTGTAATAATAAAAGCCAACCTAATGCTACTAATTTAAAAAAAATTATTATTATTATTATTATTATTAAGAACATTAACCATTAAAAAAATAAAACAATAGAGTATTTAGAGACTAAAATATAAAATAGAATTTTATATATATATATATATATATAATATAAATATATATTATATATATATATATATAATATATATATACTTAATAACTATATATATATATATATATATATATATATATATACTCTATATAAATCAACTATATATATATAAATATATATATATATATATATATATATATATATATATATATATATATATAACTTATATATATATATATATATATATATATATATATATATACTATATATATATATATATATGGGAATCTGAGTGGAAGATAAGACCGCAGGCCCACATCAAACAAATACAAGAGTGGAGCGTGTTCAATCAAGAAAATTCAGAAACAATCTCACAATGACATGAAGTCAATAGGGGGGTTTGAAATTGTTTGTTAAGAGAAGTGAAAAATGAAGAAAATGTGTTCCATACTTTACCAGCAAAGTATACATAAGAGAATGAGCATATCGGTTAAGTCTGGGGTCATGAGTTGGAAATGAAAGAATGACTGTTGTGTAAAATTGACGAGTCATAGGAGTTCCCTCTCACTCAATGGAGGAGGCTTGCTATTAATTTGAAGAAAACCGTCTGTTATGTAATGAAGTATTTGTATAAAAAAGGAGAATAATACAACAGCTGATGGCTAGAAAGATTAAAAAAAAGAAAGTGAGAAAGAATAAGAAAGTTAAAAGGAGAAAAAGGTATTATGTTTTGATATTGAAAGATTAAAAAAGAAAGATCAGCGAGAATAGGAGTTAAATAAGGAGAATGAGTATTATGTTTTTGGTACTATCTCCAGAGTGGAACCACCTCCAGATATGCTATGCACACTTCTTTGAGTCAGTGTACAGAACCCACCATGGCTCAGAAGTGGCCATACTGGGCTGAAAAATCAGCACCATGGGAGAGCCCTGTCATATATATGCTTCAAGTGTCAAAGGAAGAGTTGGATGAGAATGAATATTATATATTATTTAAATTTATTATATTAGGAAATATATTATATGCTAGCCATCTAACAAACAAGCACAAACAATATAAAAGAAACTACAGACAAGAACTGGATTAGTGTAAAAAGAAACTCTGAAGACGTCTCGGGGACAGTAAGAGGATGAATGGAGTAGCTTGCTGTTGAAGTCAAGAAAAATCAAGAAGAAAATACCAAAGAGAAGCTTTGGTATGTCTCGCTAGCTGATAGATGAAGGAACTAAGGGCATTGAAAACGACCAATGACTCAGTTAGGAATACAGAAAGATCGAAGACGAATAA
>JABUQX010027183.1:15000-17500 GCA_015478945.1 Trachelipus rathkii | reverse complement strand
TAATCAGGGACTGCGTTTGCGGCCAGATTAATTTAAGGCTAAAAGTTATAAAGAGACAGTTGAGACAATGTTTCGTATCACCCGTTGATCACACAGGTTTAATGATAGCTGTTTGGATTGAGAACGGGGGTGCAGAACGCTGATAAGACACGATAAACTTATTGAAAGGAAAATTCTTCTGGCTTAAAAATGACTAACTCGAAGGGCGTAAATTATTCTCAGTTTGTTGCTATGGTTACGGCCGTTTTGCCAGACGAGCCGTGTAATGAGTTGGCATTTACAGGAGGTATTTTTAAGGGTGAATTTGCAAGGCGCATAGGTCCGGTTTACCCTATACAGGGTGTATATACAGGTATATTGCAAGGCGCAGAGTTTATCCTATTGGTTAAAAAGCATTTTAGGTTTTATGGTTATATATGTTAACTGTTACGATTAAAATTGAAGAACGTTAGTGTACGCCATTGATCCACGAATTAATGCTAACCGGTCTACTTGTTTATTGAATTTGAAATGAGTTTTGTTTCTTGATTTACATGTGTTACTGTTTTATGGAAATTTAAATTACTACTGAAGAAACTGTTATAATGTATGTGTACTCATTGATCATGAGTTAATGCTAACCCGGTCTACTTGTTTACTGAATTCGAAATAGGTATTTTGTTTCTTGATTTACATGTGTTACTGTTTTATGGAATTTTGAATTGTTACTGTAGAGACTGTTATAATGTACCTTCAAATTATAAAGCAACAGCTTGTATTACTGTTTTACGATCAAGAGAAAGATAAATTGTTTAGGAATGAAATAAATTACGAAAATCATTATTTATTTTATATACCTCCGCGTATCAGCACAACATAAGAAAGGTTACTGTTATGCGTATAAGGATTACCAACCCCATCGGTAAAATTGGCGGCTTCGTAGTGTGCTGGACGAGCCCTATTATTTATTATTACTATTTTTATTATTATTATTATTATGATATGATTATTATGTTTTATTATTATTATATATTTTGTTTTACTGTATGGTTGTGTGAATGTAAAGGAGTACCTCCGCAAAAGTGTGTACATATTAGATAGGGTTTTATTATTATTATTATTATTATTATTATTATTATTATTATTATTATTATTATTATTATTATTATTATTATTATTATTATTATTATTATTATTATTATTATTTTCGTTTACAGTAATGGAGAGAAGAATCCGAAACCCTGTCAATAAACAAGGAAATGTAAAAAGATGTGTAGTTTGCAAGTCAGAATACCACTTTGGTGGAAATTGCCCTCAGAGGGGGAATTGGGCAAGAGTGAGTGTACAAGGACAAGGAGCGCTAGTGCACAAGGACAAGGAGCGGACTAGTGACAAGGACTAAGGAGCGGTAGCACACAAGAACAAGGAGCAGTAAGCGTACAAGGAGAGGAGAGTAGACGTAAATTTGACAGATGACGAAAAGCTTACAGAAGCAGACCGAACAAAAATAGAAAGAGCGGAAAGAGACCAGAAGATGAATAGTTATTGATGGAGGAATTGTGGGAATAAAGGTTAGTTAAAAGTTTTTTTTTTTTTCTTTTTGTTTTTTTTCTTTAAAGTGTGGGTACCAAACTTGGTAGGGAGATATGTCAAGGCGCTAGGAGTAAACCAACTAAGAGAGATGATAAAGGACAAAGGTATTTGAAAAAGTTTGTTTGAGCCGATTGTTAAGGTATAGAACTAAAGAAAAAGCCCGCATATCGGGGGGACTGTGTGGCGCAATATTTAATTTGAGCCTGGAAAGTTAAAACGTTTGGGGGCCCCAGGGTTTGGGGGAGGGGGGGGGGAATGTTTTCGGATCACCCGTTGGATCATCAGTGTTTAATGATAGCTGTTTGATGGAGAACGGGGGTGCAACGCTGATAGACACTATAAACTGATTAAAAGAAAATCTTCTTGCTTAAAAAATGACTGTAACTTGTAAGCGTAAATTATCTCAAGTTGTTCTATGTTAACGGCGTTTTGCCAGACAAGCCGTGAATAGTTTGCATTTACAGAGGTATTTTTTAAGATTTATATTTGCAAGGCGCATAGTGTCACGGTTTACCCTTGTAAGTGTATATTTGCAAGCAGAGTTTATTTCTATTGGTAAAAAGCATTTTCAGGTTTTATGTGTTATATATGTTAACTTTAAGATTAAAGTTATAATGTATGTGCAACTTGTAAAGCCACGAATTAATGCTAACCGGTCTACTTGTTACTGATTCAAATAGTATTTTGTTTCTTGATTACATGTGTTAACTGTTTTATGGAATTGTTAAATTATTACTGCAAAGAGACTGTTATAATGCATGTTCGAATTATAAAACCATGAGATTAATGTTTAACCTGTCTACTTGTTTCTAATTCGAAAGAGGTATTTTGTTTCTTTCATTACCATGTGTTACGTGTTTTATGGAATTTTAAATTATTACTGAAGAGACTGTTATAATGTATATTCAAATTATAGAACAACGTCCTG
>JABUQX010027183.1:0-10000 GCA_015478945.1 Trachelipus rathkii | reverse complement strand
ATGTCTCATCCGCCCTTTTATGGAGAACTGCTCTCATATCTGGGGATAGTTCTGGTTTCATCCGGTTTGATAGGTAGAAGTCATAGGCCAAAAGCTTATAAACTATCCTAGTACTTTTCTAGATTCACTTACCCTCTATCTTTGCGGCGCCAAGTTGGTGCTTTATCTCTTTTCTATAGGTACAGTAGCGGCAAGTGCGAGGGAACTTAACACTCGCGTACCACCACCTTTACGACGCCCCTCGTAGCACAAAGGTGCTGTGTCGGCCACAGAGTTGTTGATTGACTATTTATTAAACTCCAGACTAGTCGCTGCGGTTGCTCCCTTCTTTCCTGCACTCTGTTCTGGTGGAATTCTCTTCCATCTCTGTTGTTTCCTACTCAATTAATCTCCTCGCTGAAAAAAATCTGCGTCTGTGCTCGATCAGCGTAATTTGCGGTGACAACTGTAAAAAAAAAAATAATGAAAGTTCTAAAAGGAAATTATTAAGCTAGCTGAAACCCACAAGAATGGCATCTCCAACGGTGAATCACTTCTAGAATGCATTTAAATAGCAAAACCGAGGAGCTTGCACGCGTGCAACAAAAAAAAAAAATTAAACTGAAAATGAAGCCGCCTTATCAGCAACCCCTGGCAACAGCACTTATAGTGACGATTTTGGCTTTTCAGCAAATAAACTTACTGAAGATGAGAGGTCTTGATATGTTAGACTTTGATAAGTTCATGTGTCAAATTGCAATTGACATCTCATTTCATCTCAAAGAATCCACACCAAAGAACCCCACGAAAAAAAAAACTGAAAGAGACATCATCGAGGAGCAAAGATAATTCAAAGTTGCAATCTGTGAAAGAGGAAGATGAGGCTCAAACAAAAAAACATGGAGATGCTGCCTACAGAAGAGAATCCTTTCATTTGGTGGCATGAAAATGGGCCAAGGTTCCATTATTATCAGTGCTTTGCAAGAAAATAATTATCACCCCCTCCCTCATCAGTCGAGAGCAAGCGTATTTTAGTGTAGGTGGGAATGTAAACACCCAAAAAGAAACAGGCTCTCGCCAGATACTAATAAAAGCTTAATGTTTTTGCATCACAATTTGAGAATTTTTGAATTTGAGTATGAATGATATCTATCTTTATCTTAAAGGAGTATATATTATTATGTCATGTTTGAGTAATAGCGGTTTTTTATTTTGTCTTTTCAGCTGATTAATTGAAGGGTCTCTTCTTTCATTTTTATTCTTTATATTGTAGCTATTTAAAGAATCTTCTTGTAAATTGAATCATGTTAAAATATAAGAGCTAGTAGCTAAACTTTGTTAATACTTGCTGGAAAATGGAAATAGAATATTTTTTGAATAAACACAAACATAGAAAAGTTAATAATATTATATTTGCAATTTATAATTCCTTAAAGATACTATTTTGAATTTATAAAATAAATATACTTGCGCACAACCAAATATGAAATAAATGACTAAAAGTAAAAAACAGACTTGAGTCGAGGTTTTGTTTTTTATTGAAACACAACGCACATTTCAGAAACAGGATAATCAAATAACCACTATATACAGCAGCCTATGTTGCACTATAACACTGATACCACCAAAATTACCGATTCCACCGATACTACCAATACTAGTATCGGAACATCCCTAATATATATATAATATATATATATATATATATATTATATTAATATATATATATATAATATATTATATATTATATATAATATATATATATAATATAATATATATTATAATATATTATATATATATATATATTCTTTACCCTCCTTAGTCTCCCACTAGATGTGTATGTTTTAAGTGCATAAGATGCACGAAATAGGATAGTAAGTTAAAAAAAGCATGACGACTCCGGTTATAGGGAGTCAAAAGGAAATCCCAACTATCATCCCTTAAGTAAGAGCGCATTCCAGTTAAAAAAAAAAATCCATCATATATATATATATAATATATATATATATATATATATATAATATATATATTATATTATATATATATATATAATATATATATATATAATATATAATATATATATATAATATATATATATATATTATATATATATATATATATATAATATATATATAATCGTTCGAAAAACAATTTGCTATTCAACTTAGTTCATCCCATCAAATATTACTTCTTTTCAAATTTTTCCTATTTTATATAACACAAGTTATTACAATTAATAAACAAATATTTCTAAAGATAATGAATAAGACAATGCAATGACTATAAAGTATATGAATAACAAAACAATTAATTATTATATATATATAATATATATATATATATATATATAATATAATTATATATATATATATTATATATATATATATATATAATATAATATATATTATATTATATATATATATCACAAAGGCATTTATCATGTGCTCTAATGCAATAAGGACATATTTCAGGTACCATCTGGTTAAATCGATAATAATAATAATAATAATAATATTAATAATAATAATAAATAATAATCAATAATAATAATAATTAATATAATAATAATATTATGAAATAGTAGTATTTATAATAATAATAATAATAAAGTATCAATAATAATAATAATAATAATAATTTCTTCTCTCCTGGTAAAATAATTCGTAAAATTTGAAAACAACCACCTTCACATTTTATATTAAATAGAGTATATATAATATAGATAATATATATATATATAAATATAAGATATAAATATATATATATATATATATATAGAATATATATATATATATATATATATATATATATAAAACAAGAATAAATGAAAGGCCTTATTGCCTTGACCACCCTGACCAGATTTGTGTGATTACAATATGTTACAATTTTTGGAAAAGGGTTGTCATATATATATATATATATATAATATATATTTATTATTCATAATAATTTATTTTTTACCTATAATTATTTTAATTTATTTATTTAATGAATAATAATAAGAATTAAAAGTTATTTTTATATAATATCTAAATATATAATAATCTAAATAATTTTATATATATAATATATATATATATATATTATATACTATATTATATATAATTTATTAATTATTTTCCTTAAGTACTTCAAATTTTTATTATATTTTTGTGACGGCACGTTTATTTTCTTGCTTCTGAACTGATTCATGAAGCACAAACTCATCAAAGAATCAAAAGGTACGGTGGCCTCCATTATTAAGAATAATAGAGAAGAGAGAAAGAGGGTTTTCACACCCTCCTAATAAGAAGGCCTCACTTCTTAAAAATTATAACTTTTTTAAAAAAAGTTACCTGTTCCAGGGGAGATGGCTCTCACTTCCATCCTCTTCCATCAGCGGTTAGTCCTTTTGGCTGCGCCCATTCCACCCTTCATTCCCTGACGACGTTGCGAATGTTGTTGTTGTTGCGATCTCCCTGTTCCTCCTCCAACAACTTTTCTTCTCCCTAATGAGCCAATATTTTCTCCCATTCTTTGTTGTCCTTTCTTCCCTCCTTTCATTGCTCCAGTGGTAGCCTTCAAAGGAGTCTTTTCTACCTTGCTCTTACCACCAAGTCGCATGTGAACGGGAAGGCGGGAAGTAGATTCCTTCTTTACAATATCTGAAACAAATAACTTTCAAATAAATATATTTCAAACAACAATAATGGTTCGGCTTAATAATTCATCACATTTGGCATGTTATCAAGGAACTTTTCACATGAACGGCGGTTAATAAAGATGGCTAATTCCTAAGACTTAAAATAACTAATGTAGGAAACATTCTTCAATTATTAGTTATATATATATATATATATTATATATATATATATAATATATCTTCTACAACATAAATATATGTTATAAATATATATTATATATTATATATATATATATATATATATATATATATATATATACTTATATTATATATATATATATATATATATATATATATCTTCCCCAGATTAGGGGTGAGGTGCGCAGCATACCGATACCAAAAAAGTAGAACATGACGCAAGTCGAAAAGAAAGCCATACCCCCATACAATCAATTCCATACCCTTAAATGAGAACTTGCCGCAGTCAGAAAAATCCACCCTAGGGCTTCACGAGACTGCGACGGAAACTCACTGTGGTATCTCATCAATATGATGTTCATCCCCTGGGCCAGGTCCACAACAATATCTCCTGCAAAATCCACCCCATTTCTACTCGCCTGTCAATCTTTTCTTGCCTTCATGCCAATCTCTTATTCCTTTACTGACTCAATCCACCTTTCATCAGTCTCCCAGCCGGTCGATTCCTAGCACACTCCCCACTATACATCTGCTTAACCAACCAACTATCATTCATCCTTTCCATATGACCAAACCATTTCAATGTACCGTACTCTCGTTTATTCTCTCATGCCATTCTTCCCATCAAATAACTCACAAATGCGTTCTTCCTTATTTAATCAATTCTTCTCACACCTAACAAGCCCCTAAGACTGTACATCTGAACACATTGTACCTTAGATGCCTTATAAACCTTATTCCATACCATAGTTTAACTACTATTCATTAACACAGGTAACTACATACCTTCATGAAAAACCCTAGCACACTCAAGACTTAGTCCCTTTACATATACACTAAGGATTTAATTGCACCAGCAACCTTTAAACCATTCACAATTTTCCTACTACACTCTGCATCATTTGTTCCCTTTTCATCCAACATATAGCCAAATATTTAAACTTACATACTAGTCCCAATTACTAACCATCTAACATAACTTCCCACCACGAACTCTCCTCACTCACTACCATAACCTTACTTTTATCTACATATACTTTCAAACCCCTCCTTTTATACACCCTGCCAAATTCCACTACCAATCCTCCCAAACTCTCTTCAGATTCGCCACAAAACCAAATGATCCGTATACAATATAAGCAGGGCACCCTCCACTCTCTTCCACCTTCCCCTGTCACCCCTACCTCTAATTCTCTCATAAACCCATCCATTTACAAATTAAATAACCAAGAAGACATAACACATCCCTGACTCACCACGCTAGTAATATCAGAACAATCAGTTTCAACCCATTTATTCTTACACACGCTTCACTATCGTCATACATACTTTAGATTCCATTCAGCATACCACCAACACCATATATCACTAACACTTGCCACAGAGCTTCCCTATTAATCCTGTCATATATATATATATATATATATATATATATATATATATATATATATATATATATATATATATATATATATATATATATATATATATATATTATATAAATATATATGTGTATTATATATATTATATATATATATATATCATATATATATATATTATATATACTATATATATATATATTATAAAATCAGGCTGAATGTGTACAAAATTCCAGCATGAAAGAGGTGGTTGAAATTTAATTTGTTAGACAAGGAAAAAACAGTTTACAAAAATAGAGTACAAACTCAGAAGCAAAAATTTTTGAGAATCTCATACACCATACACCTTCTTAATATTAACTTCAGATATAGCAAAAAAACATCTTTAATTAGAAATAGCAGTGGAATTGGATGACTTTTGTATTGAATAATTTTTGCATTTTTTTTAAGCATTAATGAAGGTAACTTTTTTTAAAACCATCTATGGGGAAAGATTATTTAGATTGTAGTAGGGATAGCCTTAATAAGCTTAGACACTTCTTAACAGTCATAGGTTTATTTTTTTTTTTATTGAAATACCATTCCACATATCCATCCATATGAACCGCTTGTCAAGATTCAGACTCTAGAAAGAGCTAAAAGTAAACTCAAGGATTTTTATTACTAATAATAATAATAAATAATAATAATAATAATAATAATAATAATAATAATAATAATAATAATAATAATAAAGTTTATTTTATTTCTTTTCAGTTTGCTTGTTGTCCTGTCTCTTCTGCTGAACCTTGAACCTTTGAATGCCAGGAATCTGTCGCCTTCTATGTGTTTGCACGTTTGCTATGTCATTTTTACTTTGTTTTCTATTTTTGTCCATTTTGATTAACTTATTTATTTTTCTTCTTTTTTTACAGCATAAAATAATTAATAAGAGAAGTAGTATTTGTCCTAGATTTAATGATTTAAAAGGGATTATATCAAGGTCTTCGACATAATTGAACAGGTGTGTAGGCGAAAAACATTTACGGTGGATAAGTGATATCAACAATTATCGGGAGGTGTAAAGGTGTACTGGGGTCCAGGTGAACTTAGCACTTACTGAAGGGTGGGGAACTGTTGGCCCCCAGATGTAAAGAAGAGACAACTTTACAATTATAGATGTATTTAACTACTATTTAAATGGTATAGTTACCTTTAACTAATTTGATAAAGAAAGAATTACTTTATAATGTATGGTACAAACTACATTATTTCTTCTCCAACTGGACTACATCTAAATTAAAAGGTTAGTGTGTATGTTTAGCTTTATATTAAGCAATAATAATAATAATAATAATAATGATAATGATAATGATAATGATATAATGATAATGATAATGATAATCATATAAATCACATTTACAGTATGAAAATTAATTTCTATTAATATTTTAGAACAGAATTTTGCGTTCTTTGATCAGTAGATATAATAATAATAATAATAATAATAATAATAATAATAATAATAATAATAATAATAATTAATAATAATACCTTATAAATATAAATAGATATGAAGTTATTGATTTGTGGCCGCGATGGGCTCGTACTTTAAGGGTATGAGGGGGGGGGGGGGTTTCGACTTTGGCAACGTTCCTCTACCCAACTATTCCGTTACCGGTGTATGCTGTATACCCAATCCATGGGGAGGATAATGAAAGAAAGAAAGAAAGAAAAATATAAAGTAGTTTTTTTACATATTTCCCTATGAAGTTTTTTTTTCTCACAAACTTCTTCAAAATAATAAAGGCAAAGAATTCCTTTTTTGAAAATCTTCTCTAACTGGAGAAACAATATCGACAATTTGTAAGACTTTACTTCAACCAAATCTTGATGAACATACGAGATTAAATTAAAGTACAAATCTTACCCCCCTTTCCCAAGTAGCAGGTTCTGCATGAATTCGGTTTAAATACTTCCAATCTAAAAAGAATCACAGAATGCAAGTTTAATTTTTTTTAAAGAAAAAATAAAAATTTCAAAACGAAACAGAGGAACATCTGGAGTTCTAAATCTGTATGAAATATGGGTCAAGAAACTCCATGTCCAATTATATAGATTAAAAAAACTTCCTTTTAACGTGCTTTATCTTCATCTCAGAGGGTAACACGGGGGGACTACAGGAAATCGAACTTTAAGGCCGGCTATCCCAAGCCTGTCGCCACCACGTGTTCGCAACCGTTTTAATTTTTGCCCCCCAGGAAGATAAAACTCAGACTGCTATGCGGGGGATTGAACCAGCGTCCTCTCGCATGAGAGTCCACCACCTACGACACGAGGCGTTAAAAAAACATATGTTTGAAATAAAAACACGTTTTAGCAACGAATGACAATAAAATAACCAATGCCTGAGTAAACCCAGTTTTCTTATCATTAAGGGCCATTGTTACTCATGGTAATGTACAATTTGAATACTACTTGCAAAATAACTGGTACTTAACTAAAAAGGGGTAAGTACCCTACTAACATTTGGTAGCAATTCGTTTAACTATAAACGAAACCTAACTAAAGACACTATCTCCTCCTATGACCTAGAGACAAAAAATTGTTTTTTTTGGTAAAATGTACAGGTCATATCTGGGTATACATTCTTATAGTCTACACAACCAAAATATTTTTCAAAATCCATACATGTGTTGATGTACAAGCTGCATTTCATGTGTGTATTTCATGACCAACTACTATACCGTTCATTACTACACTAACAAAATTTTATAAAAGTATATTTTTTATTATTATTATTTCATACGAATTGGCACAATAATTTTCTATATAAACATTACTCACCTTTGTTCGAGCTAACATGCCGGTCATGGCTCGAATTAACAGTTACAAAGAATCCTTTTCCCCCTAAAAAAAAAAAATTATAACAAAATAAAAACTAAAATTCTTGAATTTGAGATTCTCTTTTAAAGTTTCAACATAAAAATATAAAACAATAGGCTATAAAACAAAACAAAATAAAACAAACCAAAAATTCAGAATCAACAATTTGAATTTCGATATCGATAGACTTTTAAGTAAGACCGTTTTCGTTTTTGTCATTCGTGCTTATGCTCGATAAGAAATGCTTACTCAGTTTTAGCACAAATTTCGTACATAAACGATCGCGATTTAGTGTTAGGCTTACTTTTGTTAACAAACATTTGAAATCAGCTGTTGTGATGGACCACGTGGTTTTGGAATAAACAAATAAAAAAATAAATGGTTTATATTACAAATAATATATCAACTATTGTGATAAGAATTTTTTGATTTGGAAGAAATTAGATTTAAAGCTAATTTTATTGAATGAAACATTCATCAAACCAAACGGACCTCCACGGCCGCAAATCTTGTATGTTACATTTTTTCGTAAGAACGTGCTTAAATTCGGCAAGCACGAGAAATAGCAACCGAATTAAGGAAATTCCTTACGTTTGGTGAGCATTTTTCAAGATTTTGCGCTAAGTTTGACAAAAACGAACGCAAACTCGAGCATTTCTTACGTTTCGTAAGCACAAATGCAAAAAACGAAAACGGCTTAAATATTGAGAACTAACCCAGTGTTTCCCAAACCGTGCGCCACGAAAGAATTAAATTATATTAAAAATGAGTAAAATATGAAATAAAACTCTTAATATAATCATTATTATTAAATAATATAAAATCTTGCATATTTGTTGTGTAGTGCTCGGTTCAGTAAGAATGTTAGTTTCCTTTAAAACGAGGTCAAGATATATTTGATATTTTATCTGGCTATCTTAAAAAATTGAATTTTTCATGAAACTGCGTTGGAATTATGCACTATTGTTGCTCCATCCAATTGTAGCTCGATGAAAAGTTTTGCAATCATTAGTAAAAAAAAAAACTAAGAAAATCAAAAATGTGTCCCGAACTTTCATTGCTTCTATATAGTAGAGGTACTAGTTTCGAAAACATTACCAGTTGAATTAAAAGACGTATTAGATCAAGTTTTTGTGATAGTTAATTATATAAAAAAAAGCATACCGTTGAAGACTTGCTTATTTGAACAAATTTGTGTAGATATGGATTCCCAGTATAAATGCTTAATTTTACACACGGAAGTTAGGTGGCTATCCAGAGGAAAGGTTTTAAGTCGCATACATGAACTCCAGAAAAAAATGACTTCCTTTTTTAGAAAGAGAAAAACACCAACGTTTCTGTGACAATTTAAGATGGAAATTTTGGATTTCTAGACTGGAATATTTAACAGAGATATTTACACATCCACAAGCATGCAAGGTAAAAATTAAAATATTCTTACTTCGACAGATAAACTGATTACATTTCAGAAAAAAATCGCAATTTGGAAAACTAGAGCTAAAAATGGCAACTTTGGAATGTTTTCATTACTTCGTAAAACCAACATAAAAAAATGACTCCTATTGTAGTTGAGCATTTGACAATTCTAGGAGAAAAATTAACTTATTTTCCATCATTGAATACAGAAGATTATGGCTGGGTCCGAAATCCATTCATAAAAATTTTACCTGATATTGCATGAACTTAAAGAAGAAGCATTGGCTTTTATATCCAGTGATCGGGGGACTTAAAATCAAGCACGCAGATAAACTGATTGCATTTTGGATTTCTATTAGAGAAGAATATCCTCGGTAGCTAAAAAAGCACTATCCATTTTGATGCAGTTTTCCACATCATATTTATTTGAATTGGGATTTCCTTCACTCACTAATATTAAATGTAAAAAAAAGAGCTAGACTTCATTGCATTGAAGTTGAAATGCGCAGGTGTTTATCTGAAATCCACCTGATCTTCTCTC
>JABUQX010027182.1:125000-143267 GCA_015478945.1 Trachelipus rathkii | reverse complement strand
AAACATGTTCTTTAATTACTATAATGCAGTAAGTCAATAAACAAACGTGGCTAGTTGGGTGTAGAGGGTGCTAGGGCTGGCTTTAACTGATTTCTGAAATGAATTGCTTATACGTACTAAAATATATGTTAATAAAATTGATAAAATTGGACTCAAAATTACTCAAAAGATAGTAATAAAACCTATAAAGCAGAAAAAGTATTAAGTTAATAATAAATTCTTTGTCCAAAGATAATGATTGATTTATTATATGAAGTTTAGAACTTTGAAATATTTTAGTTATATTTTGAATGAGTAATATAATGTACGTGTTTAGATTTAAAACATAAAAGTTTTAATAAATTATAGTTATATGTGTAAGTGAATGTGGGTGTGTGGGTGTGTAGGTGCAGTGGTGCGTGTGTGTGTGTGTGAGATGGAGATTAGTGTGTTTTCTGTGTGTGGACTGGAGATAGTTTAAAATTAATTCTGTTGTGTGTAATAGTAAAATGTTATGTGTGATTAGTAATTGTGTTGTGAGTGTAAGTAAATTTGTGTGAGTGTAAGAGAATTTCTGCGCCGTTTTCGTGATTTTGATGTGACCATTAAAATCGATAAAGATTATGTAATACGGAGCGGTGAGATGAATTTTAAAATAATAATATCGTGTGAGTGTAAGTAAATCGTGTGTGTGTGTGTCTTGTGTTGGTGTGTATAAGTGTAAAAGTAAGTGTCTGATGGTAACTATGTATAGATGTCTAGTGAATGTGTAGTATATTGTGTCAGTTGAGAATGAATGAATGTTTAATTTTTAGTGTGTGTGTGTTGTGTGTGATTGTGTGTGTGTTGGTGTGTGTGTGTATGTGTGTGGTGATTGTTGTGATTGTTGGGTGAGGTGGTGTGTGTGTGTGTTGATGTGTGTCATTATTTCAATTAATTATAATATAATATAGGGCATGAGTAAATCACATCATTATATATACATAAATAATTAGATAAAACTTTATGCTAATAAATAATATGATGAAAAAATAATTAAAGATAAAAAGAATAGAAGAATAAAAGTAAATTAAATTGTAAATTTTAGATAACAATAAAGCAAAAAAGAAAAAAAAATTAAAAGAATAAAAAAGAATAAAAGTATTAACACAAAATAAGAGATAATAAATAAAAGTAAAATAATAAAAATAATAACGAATAAAAAGAATAAAATAGTATGAGAAGGGATTAGGAGTATAAGAAAGAAAACATAATGTTAATGAAAATATCTGGAGTTTAAAGAGCAGAAGAATAGCACTAGAAAATGTATAAAAAAGTCAAGGAAGCAATAAGATATTGAAGAGATTGATGGGAAAGTTAAAGCAGTAAAATGCAGTCAAAAGTTAAAGTAGTATATAAAGGCAGAAAAGTATAGCTAGTATAAAGCAGTAAAGACAAAATAGCATTACTAATCCCCTAGGTGTTAGGTAACACCTCTATTGATTTACTGATTTAATGCTTTAAGTTATGTAAATATGTGAGTAAAGCAGTAAAAAATTAGGCAGAAGTTATTCAAGCAGTAAGAGAAAGTTAATGCAGTATAAAGCAGAAAGGTTAAAGAGTAAAGGCAGTACAGAAGTTTAAAGCAGTAACAAGAGTTTAAAGCAGTAAATAACAGTAAATAACAAAAGGGCATACTAATACCTATACTACTAGCGGTATTTACCCAATGGTGTTAAGTGATAATATTCACTCTATTGATTACTGATTTAACTGCTTTAAAGGTATGTAATTATATGTGACGTTATTAAAGGCAGTAAAAGTACAGTAAAAGTTAAGCAGTTAAAAGCAGAAATGTATAAGCAGTAAAGAGCAGAGTCTAAAGCAGTAAGCAGAAATTAGAAGGGTAAGTAGTAAATAACGTATAAGTATCAGCAGTAATATCCAAGTAAAATACAACTAAAGCATCTAATGTATATCACTACCCTTGAGGTTATGTATAGGTAAGTCATTCTATGCTTTACTGATTTTGCTATGCTTTGAAGGTATGTATATGTTAATGTCTTTTTAGTAAATTGTAACATTGGTTTAGTAAAGATAAAATGATTATATATCAGACACTCAGGTGGTTTTATTTTTCTTCTTACATACACATTTTTATTGAAATAAATTTATATTAAAAATATATTAAGTAAAAAAGTATTAAGTAAAAAAATAATGTTAATTACTAATATATGTGTTGAAATATAATAATAATAATAGTCTGTAATGAGTTACAGTTTTATGTTAGCGAACGTGGGATGTATTTTATAAGATAAATGTTTCCGGTGGAAATGGATGATGAATGACTCATAGTATTATATTTGAAAACGTAAATTAGGGCTGAAATAATAAAGTATATAAGAAAGAAGAATGACTCATATTATATATAGTTTAGTTTTTTTCATTTCAGCAGGCTTATTGCTCGTGCGGGCGCAGCGGCTGAGGCGTGTTAAATCGCGGAGATTGCGCTGCGGGCGCTTCGCGCGGAGGCGGGTACGCGGAAATATTGCGTCCTGCGGGCGCTTCAGGGGCGGACGGAACGCGGGCAGGGTTCCGCACCTGCACGGGTGGTAGGGTTCGTGGATTCATATCTACACGGAGAGGCGCATGCGCGCCGCTGGTGGTTAAGCTTAATGAACTAAGGGGAAAGTAGCATTAATAATTAATCTACTGTTGCTTTATGTAGGGATAAGAGATGAGCCATGCAAAGTTGATTTTCATCAAGATGATCTATGATCAATTATAGCAACGGTATCAAAAGATGACTTCATATCAGAAGATGAGTCATACAAAGATGATCTTCAAAGTTGAGGCATCAAAGTTTGGGCATCAATGCTGAGGAGGCATCAAAGTTAGGGCATCAAAGTTGGGGCATAAATAATGCTGAGGCATCAAAATATATTGAGAGCATTAAAAAATCGAGTGTGGTGAGTGTAAGTGTAAGTGTATCTGTGTGATGGTGTGAATGTAAGTGTATATGGTTTTAATGTAAGTGCTATTAGTTTAATGATTAAAGTGCCTATGGGCAGTGTAAGTGCTTATAAAGTGTCTAGTGTTTAATAAGTGTCATATGAGATTGTGTAGTAATAGTGTCATAGTGATATATATATGTATGATATATTAATATATTATATATATATATATATTATATATGTATCTATATATATTTTTAGGATATTAAGATATATTATATTATACTATATATATTATATAATATATATATTAGGCTATATTAAAGTGGGTTAAGCTAAAATACTTAATCATAGTAGGGAAGATCCTAGCAATTGTAAATTATACACGCAATTCGATCCTCGATATTTACATACCTAGGGGTAGATCACACCTATTATTGGGGCGTATTCCGTGGGGCTCAGGGGAGGCCTAGAAAAGGCTTGAAAAAGTGCACTCAGTTGGCACTATATGGGCATCACTTGGCACTATAATGTGCATCAGATCAATCATTGTAGCATCATTGGCACCATTGGCATCATTACACATTGGTCATGCATTGGCAGTCATTGGCATGCTTGGCACCTCACCTTGGAGCATAATCACCTATATATAATAGCTGGTCACTCTCACATAGAATATGCATAGACACTAATAGAACATAATAGATTATTTCTTACGGATTTGGGTCAACATCAAAGCTCAAAGTATATTGGGTCGAGTGAGTACAAAATTAGACTCCATGTGCTATAAACGTGACAAGGTCAAGGGACGGGAAATATCTGGTCAAACATCTAAGGTTAAGAGAGCATTTGCTTGCTATATATAAGGGCTAAGTCCCTAAATGAGGAACTACAAAAATTATACTCCTTATAGTGGGTCAAAATTTGACCATGGTATAATGGGGCGGTTGATGTGTAGAACCTAGAAATATCATGGTCAAACAAGGTAAGACATCAAAATAGGGCTAAGCCCCTAAAGGAAGTCAGAAAAATTACCGTGGGCAAAAATTGACCTGATAGAAAAAATTAGGGGGCGTAAGAAATAGGGCGGCAATACGTCAACGTTGCTTACGCAAGCGCGTTTGGCGCTAACCCTCTTTCTTGGGGGTGGCCTAAATAATTAAGGAGCTCCTTGGGCAAAAACACTCTCACGCGTTCTCCAATGCATTGAGGTTCTCAAAAATTTGGGTTTCAAAAATTAATGGGTTTTGTCTCTAATAAATAAATTGGGATTTTTCGAATAAATTTGCATTCTTCCAGATATAATATTGGGTTCTCAAAAAAATACGCTGTTGGTACATCGCACACAAGAAAAATAGATCGAACATTGGAAGTAAAGGCTATTGGTCACTACATTCTATCCATTAGTGGTGGGGTACGGTACAAACGGTTGCTAACGCAACCGTTTGGCGCACCCTTCTTCGAAAGGGTTTGCCAAAAATCAGGGTTTGCAATAGAAATATAAGAGAGTTGCCAAAAAATTGGGTTGGCGCCCAAAATTAGGGTTATGCCAATAAAATTAGGGTTGCCAAAAAATTCGGCTGCAAAAATTATAGATTGCAATTCAGGGCTGGCGAAAAATACCGTGGCGCCACCAATGACCTCATAGAAGACAAAGGGTTGGTCCGAAACCAGGTAAGTTCCAAAAAGGTAAGGCCCAAAAGGTCAAGGACAAAAAGGTCAAAGGCCAAAAAGGTCAAGGGAAGTCAGGTAAAAAAATTTGGGCTCAAAAAATGCGGTTTGCCAAATTTTTATAGGTGGGGTATAAAAGAGTGCGTGCTTCTCAATTTAACCTTGGGGGTAATATAAGCGAGCGTGTTATACCATATGGACCCGCCTACTACTTATAATTATATATATATATATATTAATATATATATATATATATATATATATTATATTATATTATATATATATATATATTATATATATATATATAGTATATATATATATAATATTAAGATTTATATATATATATATATATAATATATATATATAGTTTATTATATTATATATTATAATAATATATAAGTATATATATCTATATATATATATATATTATATATATTTATATATATATAATAGAGCAAACGAGCAAGATCAAGATAATACCTTTATCAAAAGTGGGTCCACAATTAGAGGTGGTTCATTCAGGGGTGTTTTTCAGATGGGACCAATTGGTTGTCTTAGACCAGGGCCTGATAAACTTTCAATCTACAGATACATCAAGTGTAAAACGTTACGTACCTATGACGTGAGTAATGTATTAAATATTAAAAATTTTAATGCCTTTTCTAATTTTAACTATTTTTTTAAACTACAAAATATGCTTTAAATGACATTTTTTTTTCTGCTTTTCCCTTTGTTAGGTCAAATTTAACGTATTAAAAGGACATTTGAACGAAAAAGAAGCCTACGAACCCGATGAAACTATAATTTTGGATTCTGCTTTACACGAAAGAATATATTTAGCGGAAGGTACAAAGCGAATTCCTGTAAGAGAAGGAAGGATCAGAGGAACTTTATTTATACCTGGAGGTGTGGTAATTTAAATAAATATTGATGTTTCAATCCATGTAAATTTATCTTTACAAATTATGCCTAGCCATGAAAAATGTATTCATTTATTTCATTAGATTATTTTGTAATGTCTTTTTGGTCAGGGTGAATGTAGGATTATTAATTTTCTCCGATCATTTCTGATAATACTGTCATAAAAAAATTAAACAATCAAAACAAAACAGAACAATCTAAAAAATAGTTAAAACAGAAGTAAAATATTCCTTTTCCTATAGGAGATGGACCTTTTCCTGGGGTCATAGATATATTTGGAGGTTCTGGCAGCCTTTTTGAGTTCAGTAGAGCATTGCTCAGTTTGCTGCTAGAGGAATCGCTTGCTTATTCATGGGGCTCTTGGCTCTATTACGAACTATCGAGGACATCTCACCTCATGTAGACATTCCTAGAGACTTGATATTGATTACTTTCATGTAGCTGTTACGTACTTGTGTAATGACAGTAAAAGGTAAATTTTTTATATTTTTTAGATTTTAATAAAATTAAAACTTTAGAGGAATATTCAAATATATTAATAGTTAAATAAATAAAAATAAAATAGAATAAATATATATAATATATATAATATATATATATATATATATATATATATATATATATATATATATACTGATAATATATGCCTATAGTATATTATAATTATAATATATATATATATATTATTTATATAATATATAATATAATATTAATATATATATATATATATTATAATATATATATAATAATATACTATATATATATAGTTATATTATATAGTATTATGTAAGGATGGACAGAATATTTATTGTATCCAATATATTTTTTAATATGTTCGTCGATGCGAATAGATTTCATACTAGAATATGCTATAATGTATGACACTCGTATTGCCAGTAGTGTGGCACTTTAAATTTGACCTGCCCAAATTGTTCATATGTTGTAAGAGTTCAGCATATAAAAAAATTTTATTGGATATAAAATATATTTAATTCCCTATTTCCGAATGTCGAGATGATAGATCCACTTATATAACTACGCATCCACCAAACCTTATACCAGAGGATCTTCGGCAGGGTAAATGCGTTTCTCTTCGACCTACTGGTAGACGATTTTTGATGCCTGCATAGACAGATGATAATCTTCATCCTTGTATGAAGGTAGAATAGCATTCATGACTTTGCTGACAGTGGTACTTGTTGATGGGTTTGAAGCAAACTATGTTGTGCTATGTTTTCTTGAACTATTTCACACTTTGACACGTCGACTAGAGTTAACTTTAACCTTGTCGGTGAGAAACTGAGATATGAAAATTTTTGTTTTGTATTCAGGGTTAGAAATCATAGCTATGGAATATAAGTCGACGCTTTTTGTGAAATCTAACTTTTCGATAATTTCTCTCAATATCGTCTCTCTCACCATCATTAATTCTTGATTGTCATCTGAGGATACTAAAACTCTCTTCAGTCTTCAAAGTAATTACAAGAATACTGATCACAAGTTTCTGGTGATTATCTTCATGAGGATTATAATTGAATTATCAATGGATGTTAGGACGTTTATTTTATCATTAAAGCGGCAACACAAACAGAGAGATTCTTTAAGTTCTTGCATTATTATCATAATTTTCAGAGTGATGTTCCAGCTCTTGGTAACGTTATGTATTACTGAGAAAATTTTGGAACATGAATTCTGGCTTGTATTTTCTTTAGTTCTTCTTGAGTCATGGTTGAATTATTAATGTTTGCGTCAATTGGCAAATGTTTTGAGAGGACTTCACTGACTGATGTTTGAGATGTCAAGTCATATTTAATGGTAAAGTGTAGTTGGTGACTGACAGTTTGTGCTATTACCTCCAGAAAGAAATTGGGCTTTCTTTATATTGACACTAGCATCTCTCATGACACAGTAAATATTTTCTTGAGATAGGTGTCATTTCACCAAAATTCCATTAAATAGATATTCACCCGTGTGACGTTCACTGAATGGTCCAGTTCACAATACAAAGGTTTGGCTTTTGAAGTCCTGTCTTCGGGCTTTTATATTCACACTTAAAGTCTATCAATATAAATGTAGTGAATGTAAGTGAAAATGTATATTATATTTTTACTTTTAGTAAATTGTAAAGACCAGTGTGACTTTCGAGTGTGACTTAAGTTACTCTCACGACCTAGAGTCAGTATGAGTCAACTCAGATTCTCATTAACTGATCACAAAAAGCTGTTACATTTTTAACAGGTCCCTACGGACCGTTTTCTATTCGCATTCGCGTATGTCCGAATGAAAAATAATTTATTTTTAATATTCACAAAATGTTTATATATATTTATTAATAGTAGAAAATGTAATGCGTATATATATATATATATATATATTTTTTTAATATTCGCGAATACGAAAATCAATGCGAATATTGAAGAATAGGCGAATATTAGCATTCGCGAATGTAAAAGTAAAATGCGAATATTCAAAAACAGCGAATGTTAACATTTGCGAATGTGAATACGAATATTCAGTCTGTCTCATATATATATTATATATAATATATATATATATATATATATATAATATATATATATATATTTATATATATATATAATATATAGTATATATATACTATATATATATAATTATATATATATAAGTTAAAAACACAGTGGCAGTTTATAGGCTTAAGCAAAGGTTGTGAACCTAGCGGTTCTGCTCACATGTAATTTATCCCGCAGTAAAGGCGCATCCTGTATAATGGTATGTAGTTGAACCTCTAAAACCAATGAAGGTAAAAGATGAAACAATTCTGGCGGTGCATCGGTATGTTAAATCAAGGTTAAAAATATATATAATATATATAATATATATTAATAATTATATATATATATATATTTATATATATATATATTATATATATATAATATATATAGTATAATGTGTGAATACAGAATATGGGCGAGTTTTCAAGAGACTTTTCAAAGAAGTTTATTGAAATTAAAAGTTAGATAAATAGATATAGAATATAGAAATCTTGGCATCAAATAATAAAAATTTTATAATAAAAAATAAGGAAAAAATTAATGTGCATATTTATCTTACGTCTGGCAAGGTTCTTACTGTTTTCAAATGAACGTCTGCAATTAGTTTTTCGTCAGTCCTAGTGTTACTGAAATTTTTTTTTATTTTTTTAAAGGGTTCGAGCCGACGGGGACAGAGGGGGGGACGAATTCCCCCACCCCGCTAGGCGAGAGACACACTCCTTCCATCTTTGCGGTTTACCCGGGGGTATTCCTTTAGTTAAGTTTTTTTTTTTAAAATTAACATTAATATATTTCAGTTTACAATCAAAAAAGAAAGAAAATCTAAAAATTGTTCCACATAAAAATGTATATATTTATCTGATACAGTTACTCTGACTTCTTTAAATTAAATCTAACATTAATTTTCATATATATTTTAACAAAATACTACGATTCTATATCTATTTATATTTATCTCTTTATTTAAATAATTTTTCTTTCTTTGAGAAGTCTCTTGAAAGACTGCCCTCTATTCTTCTATTTCACTATATATATATAAATATATAACTATATATATATATATTATAATATATATAACTATATATATATTATATGTATATATATATAGTATATAATATATATATATATATATATATATTATATATATCAGAGATGACTCCTGCACTCGTGCTACTCGTGGCTCAGGACGAGTTGACATTTTAAAAACTAAGTATTTTTGCAAAATTTTCAAATGTTTCGATAATTATTCTGCGTATTTTTTTTGCTAAAGTTGGTTAAATAAATGAAATTATTACATAATACATATATAAGATTATGCAAAATTGAAAAAGAAAAAAGGGCCAGAATAGCCGCTACTTAAATAACGCTTTACACATTAAAAATAGGACCTTAAAACGCCCCCCCGTCCGTGCCCAAAGTCATTGTCGACGTCATATTTTAGTGAATTTTTTTTTTGATTTTATAAAAATTTTATTTTAAAAAACTATGTTTCGGATGAAATGTTTAAATAAAAAGCATACTAAATTACTTCTTTTAATTTTATTATTTAATGAAAGGAGTGAAAGAAGAAAATCGTAATTAAATACATTAGAATTAATAAAGAAAAATAAAAAGTAGCTTGAAATATTAATTAAAATTAAAGTTAGTCATAGAATTAACATAAAAAACGATTCCCAATAAAAAAAACATTTTAATGATATTTATGTATTTAATTATATATAATTATATAATAGTATATATATATATTATATATATAATATTATATATTAATAATTATATTTATGTATAATATATCTGCATTTATATATATATAATATAATAGGAAAATATATAAATGAGCGCGCCTATAAATTTTTTGAGTGCGCTTGCGCCTATGCGGCCTATCGCCGGACTGTGCGCCTAGCGCAGCGCCTAGGCCGGGGTATGAGTCCAATATTTTTTTTTGTCACCTCCAGCGGCTAATCGCTTTTCGCCATGATGTGCCTTTGGCGCTGGCACTTTTCGCCGGCGGTAAGATGTTTGCTAAAATTATTTGTTTAAGTAAACTTTTAACGTGCGATAATAAAAGCATGCTTTTATAAGGAGGAAACACATTTATTATTTTTTGTAATTAAAACACCGTAACACTATATTTACACGTCCCTTCTCCTCCAGTGTCCTTGTTTTGTCATGTTTTTCCCCAGTGAGGTTTGAGCACGAGCGCTGAAGAAGTTGAAATTTTCAGAGCCATAGTTGCGAATTTAATTTCGGTGAAAGATCCTACTGAATAGTATATATATATATATATATATATTATATAATTATATATATATATATATAATATATATATATATATATTATATAATATATATATATAAATATATATATATATATATATATATATATTTATATATATTATATATATATACATAAAAGTTTTACACTGGTTTTTTAAGAATGATACAAGTTTGCCACGCTTCTAAGTTCTATTTTAAGGGTAAAAAAATTGCATTGTTTTCTGTTCATAGGGCGCGGCTATATGGGGGCAGAGAATGTGTGCGCCTTTGCTTATCCACCTTTTTTAAATTGTTGCGCTATGCGCACTTTGCACCTTACAAAATTGATAGTGCGCCATAGGCGCAACTTGGTGGCGCAACGCCCAGCTTGAATATATATATATATATATATTATATATATATAGATATATATATATTAATATATATATATATATATATAATATATTATATATATATATGATATATATATATATATATATACTATATATATATATAGAGAGAGAGAGAGAGAGAGAGAGAGAGAGAGAGCACGAGTAGTAAAAAGTGGGCTGGAGTCGCCCCTGATATATATATATATATATTATATTATATATAATATATATATATATATATATATAATATATTATATAACATCCCCCCAAAAAACCCCCCCACACCACACCACACCCACCCCCTCCACACCCAAACCCCAGCACAAAAAAAACCACCACCCCACCCAAACACCCTGACACCCCAAACACCAAACCACCACCACCACCAAAAAATAACTATATGTAACTAATATGCAATAATAATAACTATATAATCCTTATTACCACGTAATATAATTACCCACACATGCAATAATACATATACATCTAGCATATACCTATAAAGTACACACCCCACACAACATTCTATAGACTCCCTGGTGCGCCTACCACCCTATACACTACACTTCTACGCCCATACACCGTATATCTCAGTACTACATATATGTTTTATATCATCCACCCCACCTGTATGACCCACCCCATCTACTCACTACTCCTTACATACCCTACTGTAACTCCACACCCCATCCACTATATCATATAGCTACTATATATATCTATACTTTCCATCATAACTATACTACTATACATATATACCCACACTCTAGCCTCGGCCCTCCACCTCACCCTCACTCACACGCCTATATAATATACCCCCCCACCTCACGTGTACCTATATTATATACTACACCCACACCCCATCCAATATACATATAGACATACATAAAATCCCTACCAGCTCCGTAAGGAATTGGGCGCCCCACCCAGATTTACCATCCTTTGGTACCACAGACATGGACCCACATTGTTGAAAAATAGGAAGTAGAATTTATTGATGAGTAGAAAAAACACACCACTTGGCAGAAAAAATGAATTCAGGTTAAGGTCTTAATTTACCCCGGTTACAGTTTCATGGATAGGTTAGGTTAGAGCCTCTACCCGACTCTACAGTATCAGGGCTTAAGTTGAGGTGCCCCACCCACCCCCGCCAGTTTAAGTTAAGTCTTGGACATTAGTTTTGATTTTGGCTTTGTGTAAAGAAATAACCTTCTTATGATAAAAAATGTTGATGCATTTACATTTTATTTTAACATGATATCATTACAACAGCAACAACAACTGCAACAAAATGAGTATATATAAGTACTAATATATTATATACCTCACCCACACCCCACACTCACTCATATATATATCATACTGCACTTATTTCCCCCCCCTCACCACCTCACTCCCCACATCACTCACTGTACTTGATACTATATACCTCATACCCCTTTACTATACTCCACTCCCCCCACTCCCCCTACTCTATACCCTCACCATATATATTTATCATCTAACACCACCTATTTACCCACCTATCCAACCCACCCCTCCCCCACCCCCCCACCCCTCACCCACCCACCCCACCCCCCCCCCCCCCACACCACCACCCTCACCCCAATACTATTCCACCCCTACTCTACTCCACCACACCACACACCCCCACTCTCACTCCACACTTAGCCCCTCCCCGACTACCCTTATTTGTCCCTTCTCACACTATTCCAATCCGGACATAATTTACACTCTCAACATCCGTATTAAACTTTTTATTGAATATTCCGTCTTCGACATGATCATATCCCGAAGCTGTTACCCCTCCTCCACCCCCTCACCCCCTATACACCACCTTATATATACCCTCACCACCTATATACACCCCTACTTACACTATAATATACCTCACCCTCGACATAACCCTATAATATACACTATCACTATATATATTTATATATATATATACTATATATATATATATAACTACTATCTATTTAGGAGATATATATATATATATTATATATAGACATATATATATATATATATTATATAGGTATATATATTATACTATATTATACTATAATATAATATATATATCTATATATTATCTATATATATATATAGTATATATTATATATATCATATAGTATATATATATATACTATATACTATAGTAATATAGTATATATATTAGTTACTATTACCTATACCTATGATATTATATATATAGGTATGTATATATATATATATATATATTGATATCTAAGTAATAGTATAGTATCATATTAATTATATATAACTATATATATATATATATCCTAGGTAGGTATATATGCTATAGAGTATTATAGATATAGTATATAGATGTAATAAAATAAGGAAAAAAAAATATAAAGATTTTATTTATTACAGAATAGTTTAGGGTGAATAAAGGTCTTTTGCTTGGAATATAAATGAAAGATATAATATTAAAATATACATAAAAATTAAATTCTAAATAAAATAATTACAAAAGTTATATATAACCCCACAAATAGTAATACAATAAATAGACAGAAAATTAATAATTTATATATTATATATATTATATAGTAATATATACTATATATATATATATATATATCGTATATTATTATATATATATATAGTATAGTATACTAGTATACTATAACTAACTATGTATATATATATATCTATATATATATCGATATTACTAATATATATATATAGTTATATATATTATATACTACTACTACTCTATATATATATTATATCTCATATATATATAATCATAGCTACTATTATATAATTATAAATATATATTATATATATATTATTATACATATATAAATATACTATATATATATATTATACTATACAAGTAAGTATAACTACTTATAGTTATATATACTATATATATACCTATAGTAGTATATATATAATATATATATAGATATATATATAATATATGTTTTTATAATATTTATATATATTATAGGTATATATATATAATAGTATATAAATATATATTATATATATATATATATATATATATATATATACTATATATACTATAATTTATTCTATATCCTATAACTATCCTATAATAATATATAACTTATATATACCTAGTATATTATATATATATATATATATAATACTATATATAATATATATTTTATTATATATTATATGTATACGAGAATATATATACATACTATATATATTATATATCACTACTAATATATATATATATATAATATATATATAATATATAGTCATATATATATATAATATATAAATATATACATATACATATACACCGATACCACCCCATAAAAATAATTTAAATTATTTATTAATAATTATATTTATATATATATATCGCTACCTATATTATACTATATGACGTCACATATGTAAAGAAAAAGCTAAGTTTAAATGAATATCATATGAAGAGTAATAGAATATTGTAGAATACACATAACTACTTGTCAGTATAGAGAGTCTCGTTTTACCTAACAAGAAAGGAAAATCTTTATGTGGAAAGTATTTTAGAAAGATTTATAAAGTAGTAGTTTTTTTCATTTCTTAGGAATACAATATGTTTATGTATGGGGGAGTGTGTTATAAGTAGCAGTCAGTTAGGAGTTTTTGTAGATGAATACGTTTTTGTGTTATGGGAGTGTACTTAATATACCATCAAGGTTACGTTTTTGGCGATGGACACAGATAAATAATTGGAACAGGGGGCGGTAGGCGCTATCAAATTCTGTGTGAAGACGTAATAAGTTGAGGGGGCCTCCTCAGACATTTTGCTTTTTGGCGAAGGACGGCTTGTGGGGATGGCGCAGCTCTATGGCGAGAAGCTTATCTGTTTTTGCGTGGCACTAAAGGGGGCTTTCAAAGAGGTGGGCTGAGAAATGATGTTTAAGACCAACGCCTTCGTTGTGGAAGACCAATCTTATCAACAAACGATGAAAATGTTGAAGTTGGTAGAGCTGTGATGGAGAGAGACGCAGGGCGCGTTTCATGTTGGCAGAAGATTTTATCCCACCCATTGAAAGAAACTGGTTTGGGATATGAAAATGGGCACGTTAATTAGACATGTTTAGCGAACGCATTTGCACATGGGGCAAAAACATTTGTATGCAAAAGGCTAGTGTGGCGCGAAAGACTTGTCTGTGGAGCAGTAAAGGGCGAACATGATCAAAATTTGTCAAGGATTTACTTGACAAGCACTCAAAATTGGGTGCGATAATTTTGTTGGGATAAGCTTACAAGCAGGTGATAGAATTGCATGGTTTCAACGTAGGGGCGGATGCTGCTGAAAGCTTAACGCAAAGTGGGCGGAATCGGCAGCATAAGACCGTGCAAGAATTCTCCTAGTGCGCGACAGAAAGCACTATGAGGCAAGTGCCAAGGTGATAAACACTGATTGTTGTTTTTTTAGGACAGCGGCCGCGGTATTGTGTAGCAAGGAATTTGTACCTTTTGCAGGAGAACAAAGTTAATTGCAGCCGGCCTTTGTAAATACTGTCTTGGAAGCAGAACTTGCGAACAGGCGAGTTCGAGAATCAGAAAAGACCATTCCCACAGACGATTGGGTGGCTTGTAGCATCATGATTAACGAGCCATCTCACAGCTGGCTCTCCTGGCAATTATAGAATTTCTAGGCCGAATGAAAAAGCATTGCGAAGGCAATTCACATACCTCCACCATAGGCAGGAGCCCAGAATCTAGGCTTGCATGGGGGCGAAATCTTACGGCTCTTCGCCAGGTTGAAAATGAATTTTTTTGTTCCTGGGCATTATTTTGAGTATGATGGTAAAAGCATAAAAAATAATTGTAACAATGACTGTGAAGCTAAAGCAGCAGCTTAGCGAAAATGACTTCTGGTAGTGGGGCTGATGAACAGTGGAAGATAAACGTTGGGGTCGCTGTTGATAACTTCGGGCCAAAGGGTCATACTTGCGAAGTGAGATAACGTAATTTTCAGGATACGTCGCAAATAGGCATAGATTAAATGCCAGACATCAGTGACAGGCCTTGGGCCTCTGGGAGCAATTATTATATATATTATATATATATTATTATATATATATATATATATATATATCATATATATATATCATACTATATATATATAGTTTTATACTATAGTATAATATATATATATATATAATATATATTATAATATATATATATATATGTATATATATATATTCTATATATATTATATTACTTAGTATAGTATATATATATATATATATAGTATATACTATATATATTATATATATATATATAATATATATATAATATATATATTATATATATATATATAATTCCGTGGGTTTCACAAGTAGAATATTGATATATATATTATATATAGTATATAGATATATTGTATATATGTATTATATATATATATATAAGTAATAGTTATATATACTATATATATATATATATACTATATTAATATTATAGTATTATATATTATAATTGATATTATATATATATTATATGGTGGTTTGTGTTGAGTATGTTGTGTAGGATACGGTATTTCTTTATTTTATATTGTTTGTTGTGAAATTGTTATTTAATATGTATAGTACGGTTGTTGTGTTGTAGTTGGTGGTGTTTATGTGTCTTCGTGTGATGTGAGCGTGGTATTGATGTTGTATTATTAAGTATACGGTTTTGGTTGGGACGAAGTGTTTATGAAGTATATTATTAGTTGTAGTGTTTGGTTTGTTTATAGGTTGGCGTGTGTGTTTTGTGGAGTAGTTTTGTGTGAGTTGGATTTTTCGTTGTTTAGATCGTGTAGGTGGGTTATATATATAGTGTGTTACATATGGTATATAATATATATATATTTATATATATATCTATAATAGTAGTTGTGTGAGTAGATGGTAGTGTAGGTTTTTGTTGTAGTGGTAGAGTATCATATATTTATAATTTTGTTGTGTTCAGTGTGTCGTATAGTGGTATGTGTTTTGTGTGTCCCCGGTGTGTGAGTTATTGTTGTGGTAGGGTAGCTGTGTGATTTGTGGGTGTTAGTTGTGGCGGTCTGTCGGTAATATATATGTATCATAATATATATATATATTTATATATTATATTTAAATATATTTATATATATATATTATAGTAGGTTATTAACTGGATATATATATTTATACTACACGTATATATACTATATATAATTATATATATATAATGTATATATATATTGTCTGCGGCAAAAGATAGTATATTATATAGTAGTGTATGTTGTATATATATTATATATATATATATATATATATATATTATTATATATATAAGTATTATATATATATAATATTATATATATATATATGGGAGAGGTAATGGTTTGCAGCCCAAAAGGCTGAGTTGCGGGCTTTAGTAGCGCGCGGGCTTACACGCCACCCGCTTGCCGTGAGGGTGGGCGCCGCAAAAATGGAACTTCACAGCTCATTCCAGGGGGTGTTCCCAATATGGGCACTGTTCATTAGGATATAAGATTGAATATTCTTTAGGAATCTTTATTAAATAAGTGAACACAATAAAATGTAATTTTTTTATCCTTATTAGGATGAGTAAAGGAAAATGCCTTAAAGCACACAGTTGTGTTATTAAGTCTGGCTTAATCCTAGTGTTGTTAGGTTAGGAAGTTTGTTAGAAGTGTACAAGACATTTTTTGAAGGATTTGGTTCAGTAGGCTATGTAGGCTAAGTTAGGATGAGTAGGGCGGCGCAAATCTGTATGATAAGATAAGAGGCCGTCTCGCGTCTGGGTCATTAGATAAATTCTGTAAGTTTTATTAATGTTAAATGTTATATTAAATTAGCATTGATCGTGCCATAGATATGGCTGAAAAGGTAATGTTCGGGTTGTTTGGCGTTTTGGTGATGTTAGCTTATTTTTGCGGCGTAGACATTGGGCAAGGAACTTTGTTAATTCTAGTAAAACAGTTTATTTTCCTCAATTTATGCTAGGCATGTTACGTTTTTAGTTTAGGTTGTATTATATTATCTTTACTGATGTTAAAACTTTGTTAGCAATTATTCATTGATTAGTATGATAGACAGGCTTGATTGCGGTAAATGTTTTCCTAAATATTACTATGTTAATGAAAAATTAAGATTGATATGTTATAGATGTGATAAAAAGTGGGAAAAAGTTAGGTTTTGTAGGTAATGTTAGTTACTTTATTGGTGTTAAGCTGATAACCTTGCTAATTTTAGAATTTTATTCGATTGTAGGGAATGTTAGGTTTGTTGTTGTACAGTATGCTCTTAGTTTTTGTCAGTGCTTTAGAGATGTTAAAACTTTGTATATTAGCAATTATTCGTTAGGCAGTTTGAAATTAATGATAGGTTATGATAATTTATTTTTTAAGTTTTGTTGAATATTTCTATGATGATGTAAAATTAACGCTGATATGCTAGAGATATGCTGGAAAGTGTTTTCTACTTACCGATATTATGCAATGAATTTTGTTAATGTTAGCATTTTATCTATACGTAAGGTATGTTAGATATGCTATTTTTAGTAATAAACATTAGAAGAATAAAATTTATTTTATGATCAT
>JABUQX010027182.1:105000-117500 GCA_015478945.1 Trachelipus rathkii | reverse complement strand
ATAAGGTGATATAATGATTATTCAATATAAATTTTAAGTTCAAAGAATCAATTATGTGAACAGCATCGTTTTTTGCTCTATAAACGGAGATCCAATGTCCTGTTGAGGTGATGTGACGAGGCAATGTATTGAATATGAAGCAGGTATCCTTCTCCAACTTTACAGAGTTTATTTCGTTAATAGCGAACACACCTAAAAAGCGATGTTCATTTTTAAACACCGATTTTATTTCCTCTTTCAGTCATCTTTATAATTCAAAAGTACGTTTGCGCACCTGTCAATTTCAATGAGTGAGGATGCTCAAGAGTAGACCACTACAGTTGATGGGCGATTGTAAGACTCGATCCAAAGAGAGAACTTAGTCCTAGGGTGCCCTTTCTCAAAATGTTTAAATGATAGGCGTTACAAGCTGAAAGGTCTGCAGTAAGATCATATGCATATAAATTACTATTCTTCGCGTATTCTTCAAGATTTAAGCCTGTTCCGCTATCATTACATGATACAGTATTGGCTATTAAGTCGTAAAAAGGCCGCGTACAGAGAGATAGGTCTCCGTTGTATAACATTTCATAATCACGTCCGTGAGGCAGGCCATTCACATGTAAACTGATACCCCTAAGTCCGAAAGGTGTGAATTTATAGGGTGACTTTTTATAATTCCCGGAGTAGGCTTCATGTTCGACAATCCCTATTATTACTTTCTGTGGTAAATTTCCGTTCACAATGTTAGGGATATTGATACTCGAAAATCCTTCCGTGAGTGAAATTAAATATCTTGGTTTCAACTCTCTTAATAGGGTACTTTGCTGTAGTATTCAAAAGCGAATTTTCAATTTCCAAATGACGCTGTGGTGATAATTTCACTTTTCTAACATAGAGAAAAGCCTCCAGCAGTTTGAAAACAGGTTAGGACATACAGCTGTAGCAGTAGGCTTACTTTTTATTTTAAGAGCAAATTTAGGATTTGATCGTGATAAAATGATTCTAGTATCTACAGATGGTAAAATGAGTCTTTCTTGAGAGAAGATATCGCCATTTAATAACCGTAAAATTCATAAGTATTATTTATGACTTTAGCTGCTTTATCTATATGTGCAGCTTCATCTTTGAAACTGAAAAACCACATGATGGAGAGAGATGTTTAGCGTGCGTCTGAATAATTTTAACAAATGTTCTATTAGGTTCTATTAAGGATAATTAGCGCTGACGCACCTAGTGAAGTTCCGTTAAGATAGACTTTAACCCTGGCTGAAACATGTATACAGGAAATTTGATTTTGTATATATACTATATGGTCATCACCCGAAGGAAGATCTGTACCATCAGGTTTGGTCAATTTTGTTTTTAAATATAAAAAACACATTAGAAGGATCTAGGTATTGATCAGAAGTACCTGGAATATTGAACTCTAGAGGAACATCTGTATTGGTAATTGAATGCAGAGGATTAATACTGATAAAGTTGGATTCGTTAACGCTAATCATGCTGTAGCGGTTCATGGAGAAGAGAATCCAATTCACTCTTACAACAATCAGGACTAGAAGGATGAAAGAAATGCATCTTGCATGTGCGAGCTCTGGTCGTATAATGAACATTTTCATGAAAACCTTACTTATATATCACAGCTCGTTATAAATGTTATCAGTTAGTAATGTAAATAGCAAAATAATCAATACATTTGTTCTTTTAGAGTTTTTTGCCGCTGAGCCTTTTTCTTTATGACAATCTTCTTGCCCCCTCGTCCTTGACCTGACATTTACGTCTTATTTTACGCTTAACATCATCCAACATCTCATCTGAAACATCGGCAATACGTCTTTTTAATGCTGCACGAGGATTATTTCCAGCCGCAATATCTTGAATAGTATGCAAACCTGTTCTTATAGCTTTTTTACCTATATATTCCCCACCTCTCCTGAGTAGAGGCCTTGCACTTCTCCATAGCTTGGCAAAAAATCCACCAAGGCCATACCCCCTCTGCATTTTTGATCCTCTGAATACCCTTTCTTCGTCCATTATTACAGGAGTGTCTTTCTTATACTATCTTTACACTGTGAGAGTATGTTAATGAATGAAAAATATATCTGACTACACCTCTTATATATAATCCATTATGCTGTAATTACTGCATCTGTTTCTTTCTAATATGAACTTTGCATAACAATGCTCCGTCTGTAAAGGGGAAGGGAATTCCTTCTACATCTTTTATATGCACGCGTACAGAGTCAAAATTTGATCTATTCAGAGGAAGATAATGAACATTAGGGAATGTTATAACTTTACTCTCTTTGGGAAAATATACTACTCTTAATAAAAGAGCTTTAGTATTACCTACATATTGATGATCAATTATATTTGTATATACATAAGCCATACCAGGGTGGCTGAGCATCTCGGACGGTGTACATGTATAATGCAGTACTCGGTCTGCTTCATCTTTTTGTTCATGTGGAGTCATGCGGTTGTTCTCCACAGATAGTATAATCCTCTTCAACATAGTAGGGATATCATGAAGTATATCCAGCTCACCATACCGTTTGCGGATATGTTTTCGCTGCCACTGTGACCGTTCGAGAAAAAACGTATCACGGTCTCTCAGGTTTACACTTACTTTTGATCTTAAAGATATTATTACTTTATCTTCATAGGTACGCAAATCAGTTTTGTATACCAAATCCTTACACATAATACTCATATCAAAGAGGTCGTTTAAATGACTGAAAATAGCAGGCACCGATTTAAAATAAGCTCGTCGCAGAGCAAATTCTTCAAAGAAGTATTCTCTTGTAGCAAATGTTGTCGTATTCACCTTTTTCGCAATTGTAGTCCTTTTCAGATACCGAGTATCTTCCACTTGTAATATAGTTTCAACACATTCTACACTTCTGTACACCACCATCCAGAATAGATTGTGAGGTAAATTTTCTATGTCCGTATTTAATATCATTTCACATAATCCTACTTCGTATACCTCTCTTTCAAGCTGAATAGGATTCATTAACACAGTTGTAAAATCAGCGAGTTTATTATCAGGATGTAAATCCAAAGAGGCTGAAGACGGGAGAGTTAAATAAAAGTGGTCTACACTCTCCATGATTATAATGTCAACTGATTAATGATTCTTAACTTCACTTGCATTTATATAAGTATTAAACTTAGCAGGATACCCCCTCCATTTCACAAGTAGCTGCTTATTTTTTCCTTTACCTCTCGTAGCTAATATTTTTTCAATTTTATACTCGTGAGTTACAGGGTTGAACCTTACTTTTTGTATTTCTTGTTTATAGAACCCTCCTTTTATTTTTTCACCATCTAAATCCTCCAGATAATATAACTTTAAACTATCACGTCGGAATGCTCGGATATTGTGAACTTTAAAAACCTCCGTAGTCCATCCAGCTTCATATCCTTTTCTGAATCTTGCTTCTGATCGAGATACTCTTACATAGTCATTCACCTTTATTCCTGAATTATCTTTTATTTTGTTTTCTTTTTCATACAGATGTGTTCTACAGCCTCTAGTTTTTGACATTTCTAAAGGTGTTGTCTTTATAGTTCTATGGTAAGACCTGTTATAAGAATAAGCTAGATCGTCCAATATATCAATATATTTAAAAGTATTCATTTTAGTAAAATACCTATGCATGCGTTCTTTAATAGTACGCTGTACTCTTTCAACTATAGCCGCTTTGTTAACGGAAAATGTATTGTAATAGCTCTATACCATTACTCCCAAAGCGATCCTGAAACTCTCGACCCTTGAATTCCATTCCTGAATCGGTCCAGAATGATTTAGGTGTTCTCCTCTCATCCTCTATAATTTCAAGTACTGCAGCGGCAACTGTGGCTGATCTTTTATCTTTTAAGGCTTTCAACCACAGTATCTAGAGTATACGTCAATAGTAAAAAGTATTGTATTGAAATTCCCTTCATTATTTAAGAACGTATATTTAATCATTTCATAAATCTAAATTGCCCAAACACTATTCGAGCTGCGGAGATATAGCGTTTCCGGTGTAGGAAATTTTTTTCTTACAGGTTTATGTAGGTAAATGCCTTCTTCGCCCCTCTAAATTGCTTTTTTAACTCTTTTTTCTCTATATTAGGATACCTTAAAGAAAACCTAGTAAATCCCCCAAAACTATTTGGTTCCCTCAGATTGAAGTAATACTTATCAACTACCTCCTTTGCCTCCATGTTGGATACTGAGCCCATGTAAACGCTAAATATATATTTATATAATATATTATATATATATATATATATATATATATATATATATATTAATATATATAATATATATATATCCATGTATGGATATATATATATATATATATATATATATATATGTACCAAAATGTGCTATAAAGTTAAAAGGGTTAAAGAAAAAGGTCTAAAATAACATATTTATTTATATACAAGCATTACAACTAAATAAATATATGATAATACATAATTACGATTTAATCCACCTATGTTTATTATAAGGTGCTTTTCTTATTCTTCCTCTGGTAACACGTTTAAATTTATCTGAAGCGTAAGAAGTGCCTGAGGGACTTGAGTCAGGTCTTGGCGTAATAGGGATATTATCCAAGTCTGCTAAACGTTGTGTATTTAAGATTAAAGTTCTGGGGAAAATTAATAGTCTGAAGCTCCTCTTTGATGTTAGACCACCCCTTTACAGGGCCTTTCTTCCAGTTACGTGAGAGATCAGCTATCAAATCCACAATATTTGATCCTTTAACTATTTCATCATCAATTACGATCTGCCCTGCTTCATTCAATGATAATTGTTCTTTTAAAATATTATATAAAGCTATTCCTGATTTACGCACTCTAATAGGTAAGCTCTCCTCTAGTATATTTTTAAATTTATCTTCATTTTTCACTTCAAGTTTTACTTCATTAGGTATATCTACATCATCGGGTAGCGGTTTACGTAGTGGTGGATGTAGATGCAAGTCTTTAAGATCTATCAATTTTTGTATGGCATCTTGGTATAAGATGCGTTTCTCATGGATGTTAATGTCTGAATTTAATATCCTGTACACTTCTTTCTCGTAATTGGTTATCTGCTCAACTTTAGGATCATATAAGCTGGGAGGTAGAGGTTGCTGAAAAGATAATGAATCGTTCACAATATAAGGATTCTGTTGGTGCAACTGTTGCTGAAGTGAAAGAGGCTGTAATGCCAATGCATTGTGGGGTAATATCTGCATATATTGAGGTGGTGAATGATGAAACTGTGACTGGGGATTTTGCACAGTGCGTGGTAATAACTGTTCATGTAGAGGTTGTGAATGCTGAATCTGAGGAACTGAATTCTGGCCCGATGCTGTATTATTATACTTCATTTTCTCATACTCATTATATGGAAGTACAGCAACCTTCTTCATCACGGGGACAACCACTTAGTTATCAGTGGAGCTATAACGGAGAAGAGTAATGGAAGGAATGCCCCTCCGCCTCTCTGAAGTAACTTCTTTTTATTTTTCAGATTTTTAATGTTGAGGGAGAGTTTTTTAATGATGTTTCTATAACGGCGTAGCTTTACCTTCTGAGGTCTGTTTAAAGGAACATTTCCTTTTATAAGATTTAAACAGACTTCACATACACACTGTATGAATTTCTCATCCTCGCTAATTAGTTTACGTTTTTCAGAAGGTTTCAGCTTTTTAAATTTTTTTAAAAGAGGTAAATACTTTGCAGTTAGAGCACTCATTTATTCAGGTATGTATACAGTTTTCTATCTCATAGGGAAGAATGTTGGTTACGCGAGGCAACACTCTGTTGCCGTGTTTATGGGGTGAAGTTCAACACATCAAATAAACCTGTATGGGTATCAAGTTAACCTCTTTATATACTTTTAAGAACTCTTTCCTTGAAGGGGAAACATTTTGAGTTGCCAATACATTTAATTTGACTTCATGTTCTCTTCTCTGGCCAATACAACAGTAAAACGTGTGTGTTAAATAAACAACTCGCCAATATGCTAGAATCAATGAAAAAAAGACCTTGTTATGAAAAAAAACAAAAAAACAAAAAAAAAAAAAAAAAAAAAAAAAAAAAAAAAAAAAAAAAAAAAAAAAAAAAAATAAAAAAAAAAAAAAAAAAAACTAAAAGGAAAAAAAAACGCAGGTATTTAGATGGTGAGAATAAACTATGAACGCTTCTGCTATTTCCAAATTCAATTTGTGCATTAAATCATCTAATACAATAATTTTGTGTCCATGTATATTGTCCAGCGATCTAATATCGTATATGCCTTCATGAAATTGAATAACATCTTTATATTCTTTAAATTTTTCCTGATAAACATTATAACACACCATATTATTTTTACAGGGGTTGTTCAAAAATCTCCATTTCCTTTAAAATATTTAATAATAAAAGGTTTTACCACACCCTGTCGGACCAGCCACAAGACATGTAGCCGGACTTCGGAACGTAAATTTCTCCACATCCATACTCTCACGTGAATAATTAAAAATGAGATTAATTAAAGCTTGCTAGGGTCTTTAAAGTACATGTTTTTAATAAAATTTCGATTTACAATTTTATTAAAATAAAATGTTTATATATCAGACACTGCGTGTGTTTTTCTTTCATTACAATTTTTAAATAAAAATAATAAAATAATAATAATAAAAAGTATTAAAACAAAATAAAAAATATAATGTTAATAAATATATGAGTTAAAGCAGTAAAACATGAGTTAAAGCAGTAAAACAGTAAAACAAAAGCATACTAATCCCTTTGGTGTTTGATTGTTTGATTTTACTGATTTACTGCTTTAAGGTATGTAATGTTAATAAATATGTGAGTTAAAGCAGTAAAACATATGAGTTAAAGCAGTAAAACATGAGTTAAAGCAGTAAAACAGTAAAACAAAAGCATACTAATCCCTTAGGTGTTAGGTAACACCTCTATTGATTTACTGATTTACTGCTTTAAGGTATGTAAAGTATATGTTTTTAATAAAATTTCGTACAATTGTAGTAAAAATGAATGACTCATAGTATATTTGAAAAGAAATTCTTTGAATAGTTTACATTGATATCATATTTTTTCGTTCGCGCGGGAATATTGCGCCTGCGGGCGCACGCGGCGGAGGTTCGGCGGAAATATTGCGCCTGCGGGCGCACGCGGCGGCCAAAACAAGCAAAAAGGTAATATTGCCGCCTGCCGGAAGCGCCGACGAGCCGTTTCGCGATGGGGTTCACCTGCAGGACGTGGACTCTGAAACGTCTGCGGTCAACATGCTCTCCGCATGAATGTAGCTTCTTTAGACTATATTATATTCTATCGTTGTTATAAGTGTTATAAAATTGCGCACTCATAGTAGGAAGCATTCTAGCAGATTGTAATATACACCAATCGATTCCTCATACCTTATTACCTAGGGGTAGACACCCATATTAGGGCTATTCTAGGCTCAGGGGAGGCTAGAAAAGGCTTGAAAAAAGTGGCACTCAGTTGGCACTATGTGGCACTCACTTGGCACTATGTGACACTCACTTGGCACTCATTGGCACTCACTTGGCACTCACCTGGCACTCACCTGGCACTCATCTAATACTCATAGAACACTAATAGAACATCACTAGATACTCCTTACGATGATTGGGAACCATCAAAGTTGAACCACCAATTAAAGCTGAGTCATCAAAGCTGAACCAACAATATAGGTACCATCAAAGATGACACCATCAAAGTGGGCCATCAACAAAGGTGAGGTATCAAAGTTGGGGCGGGGAATTAAAGTTGAGGCATCAAAGTTGTGGCATCAAAGTTGAAGCATCAAAGCTGAGGCATCAAAATTTTACCCCGTAGAATACAAAAGGGTTGACCGAAAAATTTGGGTTCTCAAAATTGTACCCTGGAATACAAAAGGGTTGGCCCGAAAAATTAGGGCTGTCGAAAAATTAAGGATGACCAAAAATTAGGGTGGGCCAAAATTGACCCATGGAGACCAAAGGATTTGGTCGTGTGATTTGTAGTGTGTATAGTGTAAATTGTAAGCTGCCAAGTATCTATGGAGTGAGTGTAAGTGTCATTAGTGAATGTATGCTATAAGTGTAAGTGTAAGCTGTGTGTGGTGTGTGTGTGTGTGTGTGTGTTGTGGTGTGTGTGCGTGTTGTGTGTGTGTGCGTGTGTGAGTTGTGGTGTGTGTGTGTGTGTGTGTGTGTGTGTGTAGGTGTTCAAGTTAAGATAGATCCATTACATGCCGTACAAGAATTAGGAACGAATTATGTGCCGGATTGGGCCACGAGTGGGCCAGAAATTGGCGTGGGCTAAAATTTGCCCCTGGTATATGGCAAGGTCAAGGCCGAAGTATCATGGTCAAACAAGGTTAAGACATCAAAAAGGGCTAAGCCCCTAAAGGAAGGACAAAAAATTACCGTGGGCCAAAATTGACCCATGGTATATGGCAAGGTCAAGGCCGAAATATCATGGTCAAACAAGGTAAAGACATCAAAAACGGGCTAAGCCCCTAAAGGTAGCGACAAAAAATCTACCGTGGGCCCAAAATTGGACCCATGGTATATGGCAAGGTCAAGGCCGAAATATCATGGTCAAACAAGGTAAAGACATCAAAAACGGGCTAAGCCCCTAAAGGGTGGCCAAAAATTACCGTGGGCAAAAAATGACCCATGGAAGACCAAAGGGTTGGTCGAAAAAATTAGGGTGGGGTACGTACAACGGTTGCTGACGCAAAAATTAGGGGCAATGCCAAAAAAATTAGGGTTGCCAAAAAATTAGGGTTGCCAAAAAATACCGTGGGCCAAAATTGACCCATGGAAGACCAAAGGGTTGGTCGAAAAAAGGTCACGGTCAAAAAAAGGTCGAGGGAAAAAAAGGTCAACGGCAGGTAAAAATTTGGGCTCAAAAAAGTCAGGTGGGTCAAGGTCAAGGTCAGTCAAGGTCAAAAAGGTCGGTCGAGGTCGGTCAAGGGCGGTGTGCGGAATGGATCTCCTACTACTATCATCGACCTCAGAATCGGGTTCCATGTCCTTAGTTACCTTTAATTTGACACGTCAAGCATGAAACTCTAACGACGTTAGGGAAAATCAAAGTCAAAGGCCGACATGACTTTAAATACCCTTCTCTAAACACCTCGCCGACCTCGGAATAGCCTTTGACGATTCACATTTATACATTAAGTCCACTCAATTGGATCACTACATATCGTACCATATAGTACAAGACTATATGCCAAAACATGCTCGTGATGCAATTAGTTACATGTGGACTATTTATATTATGTTTATTTGATACTTAATAATTAATAAATTTAATTACTAATTTAATATATGAATGATATGATTAGTTAATAAGAAATTGTCAAAGGAATATAATGAATATTTAACCACTTGAGATAAAATCGATGTACAAACCACTTTAATATTTGCCTAACTATTATTATATTATATCTTCTATTTTAAATCTTGAAATGCAAATTTATAATTTTTTTTGTATTATACGTAATATTGCTAGTTTATCAATTGATTATTTAACTTGCAATAATAAATAAATATTTACCCTTTTACTTAATTAACTAAACAGTTAAATAGTGGAGTTTGCTTTTGATTTCTCGGTATGTGAACTAATGACAACGAATGATCTTCAACTAAAAACAGCGAGAGCGATAATTAATGTCAAGAATATGAATGAGCAACCTTCCACGTTAATTAAGGAAGTGAATAACAATTTCATCAGGATTTTGAATAACTACAACATACAGAACTGGACATAGATACTAGAACATCCGCTACATAGACTAGAGCCCGTGGAATCAACCCATAATATACAAAATACTCATTTTGTGTTAATCTCGCCGATTTATATTTACAAATTAATTATAATTAAATAGGGGAAATGTATTCACATTTGCCCATAAACGGTACTTTCTAAGCTTCTGTCAAGCTTTCAACAAATCTGATTATTATCCCATTGGTCAAACACGAAAACGAATAACAAAAATGGTTAGAAAATAAATAACATAACTAGGATCTATTTCATATTTATTAGCTCGTTATGAAGAAAAGAAAAGATAATATATAGGTTAGTTATAAAGTTAATTTTGCAAATTTGAAAATATCCAAGTTAAATAAATAAATAATTTGCAATAACCCCTCAAATTTAGAGATCACCGCAAGGAATAATACTTCTTTCTCTTCGTTTCTTCACGTGTTCACTTGTTTTATTATCATCCTTGAGAAGACAATGACAAATCACAAATTATATCTCTCTCTCTCTCTCTATATATATATATATATATATATATATATATATATATATATATATATATATATATATATATATATATATATATATACTATATATATATATATATATATATATATATATATATATATATATATATCTTTTTCGTAAGTGTAGGTCAGATCTTTGTTAAAAATGGAATTAAGCCAAAAAATGCATAAATTTTTCATATCGAAATTCGATCAAAAAACACTTGAAACATAGATATTGAAGAAAAGTCGACCTAACCAATTTATAAAAAAGATGACCTACGTGCATGAAAAGAAATGTTTCGTATATAATAATAATAATAATAATAATAATAATAATAATAATAATAATAATAATAATAATAATAATAATAATAATAATAATAATAATAATAATAATAATAATAATAATAATAATAATAATAATAATAATAATTATCACTGGACGACAAAATTTGACTTTTTGTCTGTTAAATGAGCAAAAATGGGTGTTTCTTATGGAGTTTTGTGCGCTGATTCCGAATTTGCATACCATTTTGTTGTAATGGGCGGTTTTTTTTTTTTTTTTTTGTAATACGAAATTAAAAATTTAATAGTTATAAAATGATAAGCTTTAGTTAATTTACTCACCTATATACTTCTGCAATTTAAAATGTTGACTTTGAAGATTTTCTACTGTAGTTTGCTTGAGGAATGTCCCTTTTAAGTCCCCAACAATAGTCTGCAAGCATATTTGGATCCCATTTTTCCTGATAACATTTTTCGATAGTTGAAATATCTTGGTGGAATCGCTCACCATGCTCATCGCTTATAGTGCCTAGATTGCAGTTAGGAAAAAAATCCAAATTAAATGCGCATGCATATTTTTATCCACTGCTTTATAATTTCGAAGGTTTAGGAAACTAGTTCTTCATCGGCCTTAATATTGCCTAGAAACCCAGTTATGACCTTTTTAGAGGATTTCCATGCAGGTTTTTCAATATTATTCAAGTTTTCATCAAAGTGATGGTCCTTCATTAGCTCCCTTATTTGTGGGCCTACAAATATACCCTCTTTAATTTTAGCCTAACTGATCCTAACGAATTTCTTATTTACGTATAGGAACCCGGGACCACTTTTACCCATCGCTTTTACAAAATTTTTCATTAACCCGAGTTTGATGTGCAAAGGAGGAAGATATATGAGTTCAGGTTTCACAAGTGGTTGAAAAATTACATTTTTATTTCCAGGTATTAGATTTCTTTTAGGCCATTGCTTCTTCACAAAATGATTTTTGCGACTCTGCTATCCCACTCGCATAAGAAACAACAAAATTTAGTATATCCTTGTGGGAGACCTAACAAAAGGGGTATAACTTTTAAATCGTCGCATATATTCCAAGAATGCTGTTCGTATCGTATTTTAGATAACAAAATTTTCATGTTGTCGTAGGTCTCTTTCATATGGGCTCCATAGGCAACAGGAGTCGAAGGTTTCACATTTCCATTATGAAGATGCACTGCTTTTAAACTGAATTTAGAAGAATCTATAAACAATCTCCATTCCTTAGGATCATGACAGTCTCCTAATTCTCTCATAAATGAATCAACATTAGTACAATTCACTAAATTGCCGTCTTCCGAGAAAGAGCGTCGGAATTCTTCTTCGCGTCGCCGATAACAGGAAATTGTAGTTCCCTTCTCAAGGAGATTCCAACTCTTTAATCTAGATGCCAATAGTTCTGCCTGTTTCTTTGACAATGATAGATCACGAACTAGATCATTGAGTTCATGCTGACTACTTCTATGAGGTTCTGTTGGCATTCCATCATAATCAAGGTCTTCAAAGTCGTCATTTTCTGGACGTAATCGTAAATCTTCTTCGTCGGAGTTTTCTGACAGGAGATTCACATTTTCTGGTGGTGCATGGATATGAAGCTCTTAGCTGTGAGGAACACGCTTAATATCCGAAGGTAGGTTTGGATATTTAATGGTCTTCTTGGTTATTCCAGCAATTTTTGTAAGTAAAAAAAAAAAACAGTCCATTACGTGATCCTTTGGTTCCCTCCATACCATTGGAATTGCAAATGACATATGTCTGGACTGTCCGTTTAGCCAACCATTAAGTAATGTTACACAAGACGCACAGCATATATGAGGTGCCCAAGATTTATCTTGATCACCAAGCTTAATTTCAAAATAAGGTTTATATGCTCTTTTTTTATAAAGGGAGTAATATTCCTCATTTGGGACTTCAACGTACAAA